>PVHY01003996.1:0-22416 GCA_004024945.1 Uropsilus gracilis
ACTAGGTTTCGCTACGTTGCCCCGAGCAGGACTCGAACCGCCATCCCTGGTCCTTCCGCGGCTTCCTAGGCTGCCGTTTATAGGCACGCGCCACCATGCCAGGCTAAAGCAAACTTGCTATCAACTTTCCACAAAGACGCTTTCTGTAATGCCCCTTTCTCCAGGATCCTCCTCCCTGGCTTTCTTTACCCGGTACCTTTCAAGCTGAAAATTCCCTCCATCTGTTTAAAGATTCAAAAACCAAGTTTCCATTTCTAGTGTTATTCTTCAAAAAGAAAAGGAAACAGAAAGAAGCCACCTGGCGCAGGGGCCGGGCAGAGGGAGCGTGGCTGACCCCGCAGCAGCCTCGAAAGCCACAGGCGACACCCAGGTCCTGCAGCGCAGGATCAGGTCGCGCGTCCCTGCGGGGGGTGGGGGGGAGACGGGGGCGTGGGAGGAGCCTGGCCACCCCCCGCCCCGTCCTGCGTCGGTGCCCCCCGCGGAGGAGAAATGTGAGCCCGGGTGGCCTGGGACGCCTAGCGGCCGCCTGCCCGCCCCCCAGAGGCCGCGGGGAGACAAAGGGACCTCGCCCCCCGCGCCGCCCGGCGCCGGCCGCCTGCGCTGCCCTCCGGGGTCCCACCCAGCGCCCGGGGCGGGTCTCCGCCCGACGCCCCTCTCGGGAGCGCCGCTGTGTCCCTCTGACCGCCCTCCGCCCCCTGCAGCCTCGGGGTTCCGGGCTTTGCCTCCACTCCCAGCCGGGTCTCCCATCCGTCGTCCGTCGGTCTGTCCGTCTGTGCTGGCTCCGGGCACCGGCTTGGATGGCCACGCGGAGGCTGCCCCGGTGTCCAGGAATCTTGTTTCCGAAGTTGGTCCTGCTCTTTGTCTGCGCAGGTCAGTGGCTGGGCGGCAGTAAGGAGGGGGGGAGGGCTGGGGGCTCGGGGTGCACTTAGAACCCCGCGGCTGGGGCCGGGGACCCTCAGGGGAGCAAAGAGGGATCTGAAGCCGAGTGGACCTGCTACGCTGCCTGGACCTGTTCTGTCCTGTTTCTGTCCTTTAACTTTTCCCCCTCCTCCCCCTCCCCCACCCCCACCCCTTTTAGGAGATGATTCTCGAGGGGTAAACAGATGCTTTCTGTCCAGATAGGTGAGAGGCAAACATCCACCTAGCATCCACCTATTGCCTTCCTTAAGCAATTGTTACAGGGACCCCCCTCGCCCCCCATCCCTCTTTCTAGTTATTCTTAGCATGAATTGCCAATAATGGATGAGTAAAGCACTTCTCTTCATGTGTGACTGGTAGGGAGTCGAACAGAGCCGTTGGTTGGTTATAAAGTTAATGGCACATAGGGTTTTACATGTGTTTGTGTTCAGCAAACAAGCTAAGGCAAAGTTCTTTGCAAGACGCTTTCAGTGACAGCCACACACCAACTCGGGATAGGCCTGTGACTGGTCTTGGGAATCTTAGATCCTGCCACTGAAAGTCAAACTTGCTTCAACGTTGTTCACGGAGCATCAAAATATTTGAATTTCTCATTCAATTTTGCCAGAAATGAGTAACAGTTACTGCCACAGAAAATTCCAATATGTTTATTAAAATGTAGATTAGTGACGGTCTATAAGTTATTTTAAAGACACTGATTTTAAAATGTTGTGGGGGCAGACGTTAACCTTCAAAATACAGAAATTCTGTAGGGGAGGAAAAGTCCTTCCTATTTAATGAGGGAGAATCCACATTCTAATTTGTTTACACTACATCCCTTGTATAAGGCTTTCAGAACTTGAGAGACTGAATAAATTATGTCCACATTCATTTTACATTAAAATCTCTTTACTGGTTCTTCTGAAACAATGATAGTGTTTTCTGTCTTTATCAAAAGAAGACAAATTTCAGAAAAGAGAATATAGCCGATTAAACTTTAATACCCTCACTTATCCTTATTCAACCAGACCATGAAACAACCTTCTTGTTCTTTATTTTATTCCCTAAGTCAAACTGAAAGCTTCCTTTCCTCCATTTCCCCCAGTGCTACGCATATAACCCCAAGTTTAGGAGATTCAGAAAACCAGTGAGACTGACCAGCAACAGGTTGGTTGAAAAGCTTTTGCTCCATTCATTTCTTCTTGCCTTCTGCAGTCTTCCTTGGTGTAGCCTCCAAAACACATCACAAGCCAATACGTGGCTGACTTAATTCTTGGCTAAGAAATGTTAAGCCACTGTGTTCTTTAATGTTGATTCCTAAATTCTTCACTTCAGATACCTTGCCATGCTTTCTGCCTTCACTCAATTCATGTTTTTGATTGAACAGGACAAAGGTCTGCTCTGATTCTTAATTGGGAGGTAAGGTGTTGATCCCCTACTCTGGTATAAAACTCTGGTATATGTCCTAAGAAGAGGCTTTGCTGTTCACTGGTATGGTTTTTACTGGAGTCTCAGGACTGACAGTGATGTCTGTTTTTTTCAGGATAGTATTTTCAAAGACTATTTAAAATGCCTGAGCTATAAGAGCTCGATAAATATTCTCTCAGAAAAAAAATGAGTTGAGGAGGATTTTTGGAAGCTACACATCTGAAGGATAAGGTAGCCTTGAACTTGAGGAGCTAGACTAGGATCCAGTGTAGGAAAAAAAAAGAGGGCAAAATTGTGAGCTCTCTATACATAAAAATAGTATAAATGAGTTGGGTTGAATCTGAGACATATCGTCAAAATTGAGAATTGGGATTAGTTTAGAAAACACTGTAGACATAAAAAGAGTTCAGTCACCTTGTTAATTGAATTATCTTCTTTGGGATGCACTGTCCATAACCAGAATTACTTTTCCCCCAAACAAATGCATTCAATATATGTTCCATTTGTTAAGGAAATAAGGGCAGTTTTTCTATACCTAAAGCATTGTGTTATACTGTGGAGTCACAGTATTTGGAAAGAGACCCAATGAAATGTTTATATTATTATCCACTCCCACTGCAGGCTACAAAGACAGGATTTGGCCAAGGTTTTGCTTTCCAGGCTTCATTAGTGACTTCTGTCCCCTCCCTTTCCTTCCTCTCTTATCCTTAGCTGTAGCAGAGCTCATGCTTGAAGCAGACTTTGCTTTTCCTGCACTACACAGTCCTTAAGGTGGGGTGGGGAACCTCCTTGTAGCTCAGGCCTTAAATCGATGTCATTGATGAAAGCGAGACTAGATTCCTTTTCAAGGTTACTAACTTGAATGTTAGAAGTAATATGATTTGTCTTCTGAGGACACTTGGAATGGTCCATTCTTTTATAACTGATAATGTGATAGTCTTCTGACACTTCCAAACTCTGATCTTCATATAATTGTTCATAAGCTGTAGAAAATATTTGTATCATTAAATTTGGAGGTTTAGTTGAAGCCTCGGTTTTCAAAGGTGATTATGAAGATGTTGGAGGTACTGTTAAACCTGCACATTATTTGTTTCATTCTGGGAAGCATATAGTACTGGGAAATGCCATAAAGATAATGAACAATAGGTGACATGATCTAGATGTTTGCTGCAGGTTTAATCTAGCTTCTTGGCTATGAGATTTTGGGTTTGATTTCCTGTAACATTGTACAAAATATTTTGATAACAACAAGCCCATGTAATAGCAGTCCTTGGAGTATAGTCATAGTCAGTGAATCTTCAATATTTATGGGGCGTTAGTAAGATGTCACTTTCTTGGTCTTCTTTCAAGTGACATTCCATGAGGTTACTCACACAATAGTTGTCCAGCTCCAACAGAATAAGTGGGACATTAGGCTTTTTGCAATTATATCACAGGTTTTTCTTTTTTATTTATTTATTTTTTGAGACTACGTCTCACTATTTTTGCCTGTGGAACCTCAGGCTCTCGTTGCCCAGGGTACCCCAGACTCAAGCAATCCCCAGCCTCAGCTTCCCAGGTAGCTGGGATTACAGGCGTGCGCCACCACACCCAGCTAAATTTTTGGAACTAGGTCTCGCTACGGGCCCCAGGCAGGACTTGAAATGCGATCCCTAGCCCCGGCCACTTCATAGGCTGAAGCTTACAGGCACAAGCCACCGTGCCCGGCATAGAAAAAGCTTTTAAAGGCATAAAACAAATTTCCTTATTAAACTCTTAAGAAAATGAACCAGTTTAAATATTTCAGTTAATTGAATAGCACAACAAATGAAAGCTAGGATATTCCCAAGGAAAAATATAAAATAAATAGCTTTAAAAATGTAAAAATGTGTCATGTGTTCTGAAAAAAAAAGGCATAAATCACCAATAAATCACTCGATTGTTTTTCTATCTTCAAAATGTATAAGTGGATTTAAGTAGATGCACTGAATCTTACAAAGGTGATTTTCCCTCTTATTTCTTCTGATCCCCTCTGGCAGGAAAACATTGAAGTGTGTCTGTGGGTGAGAGAGAAATAAAATTACAGGAAAGGAAGAATCTCTTCTCTTGTTCCACAAATGATATGTCTTATTGATAAAGACAATTGAATGTCACTACTTTTTTTATTACATCCACTGTAAAGAGTCATTTTGGCAGGGAGATGATTTAAAAGCACAATCTAAATTTCCTTTTCTAGACAAATCAGTGATATGGCATGTAGACATAAACAACTTGCACTTTTATTTTATGACTTTGACAGGAAGCAAAAGTGACATAGCTTAGATAATAGTTGCTATTATCATCAGAGATTGAATTGAAAATTTGTTTTGTGATTTTTTTTGATTATGTAACTTGAATTATCACACTAAACTTAATGTTTTCCTAACTGCATACCAGAAGTCACATGTACATTATGATTTATATATACCACTTACTATACATTACGGTTGAAATCATAATCTTGTGAAAATTATTTAGGAAGAATTAAGAGTTCTCAAATGTTATGGCAATTTTCAGTCAACATTTTTGGTATTATTTTCCTTGCTAACAGCATGTAGGGAAAAGAAAGTGATTTTGTTTTGTCAATTCCAATATGTCTTTTTGAATCAGAAATTGCCTTTTCTTTATGTAGTATTATTTCCCAGCTTATTGATTCTTAAATCTGACACTAAGTAAACTCTTAATTATTTGCAAGTTAATTTTCTGTGGGGACTTTTCCTACCCTAGCTCAATCTTTCTTCTCCAAATGGATTGATGGGAGATTTAAACTCATTTGTGTTACCATATGAATTTAAACTAATTATGAAGGCAAAATAATAAAGAAAGCATAGAGTGCACCATCATGAAAAAAATACATTATTTAAAATTTATCTCTATTTCATATTATCCATGTCAATATCACTTTTCATCATATGAAGTCAGAAGAATTATCATTTAACATTATTATAAGAACTCTGCTGACAAATTAAGAATGATTACTTGGATCATCCCTTCCTTCATTATCTCAACCAAGTCTGCCAACTCTGGAGCTTGATATAGGAGATGCCAAGAAAGGTCTTTGCCTTTCCAACCTTTATGTCTAGTTAGGAAGGGCAGGGTTTTCTTTTTATTAATTTTATTTTTAAAAATTGATTGCATGCACACACACATATTTTATATCATTGTCTATCCTGAGGTTCTCCCACCACTCTATCGCTCATGAACCATCATCCTATCTTAATCTCTTGTGCCCATCCCTCCCCTGATTTTACCCACCTCCCCCTCTCTTGCTCTAGGCTTCAATTCTGCTGTTAGTTGGTACTTCTAAGTTTTCCCTTGTCCTTTTGTTTGTTTTACCCATATCCCACATACAGATGAGATCAAGCATTTCTCCTTTTCTTTCTGGCTTATTTATGCTAACATGATTCTGTCTAGGTCACTCGAAGGGATCACAAATGCATCATATGTGTCTTTTTTGATTGATGAATAATATTTCATTGAGTACGTATACCACAACTTCCTGATCCATTTGTCTATTTGGGGGCATTTGGATTGTTTTCATATCCTGGCTATTGTAAATAGTACTACAATAAACATCTGTGTACAGGTGTCAGGAAGGACAGTTTGTATGCTCACAAATGTGCTAGAATTCTGAAATGTCAGATGAAAGTCAAATGCACTGAAGAGTCGTCACTGATCAACAGAGATGTGAAATAGAACAATAGAACGGTTTGAGCCATAACTGCATTTATGTTGTTCTTTTGTAGTTGATTGCCTCGCTCAGTGTGGCAAAGACTGTCGATCATACTGCTGTGATGGCACCACACCCTACTGTTGCTCCTACTATGCCTATATTGGGAACATCCTCTCGTGAGTATTGATTAAATTTGGTAATATTGATGTTCTTTCCATTGTTGTTTGCAAAAAAAAAAAAAAATCTACTGAGTTGTAGATATATAGCCAAGACATTTCAAACAGGTTGTTGACACAATTTTTTTGCTAGAGATACTGATCATGCATCACTACCTAGGGTGGTGTATGATTTGACAAAATAAGCCAATTACTATACAATATGCATTGCTTTAATTAGAAGGGCATTAAATGAACTGTCCTATATATTGTGCTATATTTATTTCACACCAGAGTAAGCAACAGAAGAATATTTCTTTAAACTCCCTTCTCATAAATGCAATTTATATAGTATATAATATAAATATTATGACTATGTGCCTCTTTATCATTTTTTAATGTTGCAATTTCTGGTTTTGTTTGCTTTGCTGAAGGGTTTCTAAGTTAGAATGTCATTTAATTATGGTCAGTTTATTTTGCCCTCCATGTTTTTGTCTAATTCATCCAGGAGATGTCTGGGAAAGAGACTTGAATAAAAACCGGTTGAAATGTAAAATGTCCATTTTTCTACTTAATGCATAGAAAGCAACTTTAGGAACAAGGTAAGGCATCAACAGAGTAACTTGATAGCCAACTGCAAAAACAGTGAACCAGACAGCTAGAATGTGCTCAGCATTTTTCCATAACAAATCAGGAATTTATTTTCGAGATGTTTCTGGGCAAAGGGCAATAAAGAAGAGTTGTAGAGTTGAAACTCAATTCCTCTGCACACACCTTCACACTGAAAAATAAAATCTGGAGGATTGGAAATGGAGAGTTCCCAAGTCTGTCCCCATGGCTTTCAGTGGGCAGGAGCCTCTCTCCTCCCTGGATTTTTTTTTCAGTCGAATATCCTGATGACATAGAGCTGTTCTGTGGTGGCTTCACTTTTGGCCCACACAGGCTTTGGTGAACCAGGACAACATCAGCAGTGAGTGATCCCTGCCTGGCTCTTGTAGGCCTGTGGCCATGGAGATGGCCTCTAATGCATCTTCCTCCTCCTAGAATTAGGCAACCTGGTGCCACACAACCTTCCTAGAGTCAAAACACAGGTGGATATTTGAGAATGTGTCTCTCTGGGAAAGACCAACGATAGTCACATTTCCAGATACTCCTGAAGAGGATCATGTTATGTCCCACATAGCAGGCTGTCATCAAGACTGGAAAATGGAATTTAAGCCTTTTTTGAAATGCATGTAAACTTTAAATCAAATGTTGGCATTTTTTTCTCATGGAACACTAATGAATAAACAATAGAGTACACGCTTGACATTAGAGAGTGCTCAGTATTATACTTACAGAAATTGATCCATTTAAAAGACTGATTAATATATATATTAATATATAGTATAATGGTTTACAGGAGCTATTATATTAATATATAATATATATCAGAAATTGATCCATTTAAAAAGACAGCTTAAAGTGTGTCTCTGTATCAATCTATCTATAAATATTTAATCGTGTTTCAATTTTGTAGATCATTTCACACTTTTAAAGTAATTGAAAATACCTTTATTAAATTCAGAAATGGGGGGGGGGTGTCTCCATATGACTGCATGCCTGGTGCTTCTGTTCCAGCTAGTTGTATGGTTGGGTCCAGGAGGGATGTACACTTGAGGAACTTCGGGAAACAGTGATTCTGTGACTCTGATCTTCTGACTTCTAATACATTTCTCAGTCCACTAACTACATGTGATTTGATATGTGATTAGAATCTATTTCTTCTTCATCACCATGTCCACTCTGGTAAATATGGGTACAATACACAATTACTTATTAATCAGAATACTTAAATATATAGGCATACTTTATATGTTTTATTACTTGCACTCAGATTCACATTTTTAGGATATGTATTCAGAGTCTTTAATTGTACCACTTGGTTAAAGTAAATTAGTTTAGTTAACAGCTTTGTCTGGGTTTTAGGATCAAGTATACATTATGCTTCAAAAATAAAAAAGTTGTGTTAAAGGTGAGGGTGGGGAGGGGAGCACCAAGTTTTATTTCAAGCATTTATAACTGAATTTCTGTTTAAAATAGAAACCACTAAGTAAATCCTTAGTCAAACAATTCTTAGGGAGAAAAAGCACTTTAAAATGTTTTCCTCACTGGATAAAGAAGAATATATTTTCAGGATTTCCAGTTATTGTTTAAGATTTGAAAAGAGTTCTTAACTCCACCCAAAGGTTTTTCTTTCTTTTTTTAAACTTAGATTGGGTGTTCAGGTTGGGCGGGGGAGGGGAGATTAAAAAAAAATCACTACCAGAATGCTTACAAAATTTCTTTCATGACATGTTTTCAAATATTGCGATTTTGGAACTCATAAACTATGCCTCCTCTCTTCTAAGCATCCAAGCATATGCTTAGTAAAATGATTTTAATCATCTTAGCAGAAAATTAAGTCTTTGTGGCTATCAGAGAAGTAATAAGGAAAAAAGTAATAAGCACAGTGGAATGTTATGTATCCTCAATGAATGATTTTATAAATTGGTTATAATTTGCTTTCTATTTATGCTTGTATTCAAAATAGAAATTATCTTGGTTCAGTTTAAACTGAACCAGAAATAGTACAGAATACAGTTTGGCTCCTTCTAGACAGTCCATAAACTAGGAGGGGAAGGAACACATGACCCCCTGCTGTGCTGTCTCCTGTGTCAGCCCCCAAACTTAACAGTGTTTATTTTAGCCTTTCTTTCTGTTTTGCAAATAAACCATTAAGATTTTTAAAAAGAGATCACGAATTAAATTTTAATTTACCTTTTAGCTGGAAAAGTTTTATTTTACTCAAACCACATATTATTAAGATACTTTTTATTATAAATAAAAGTTAATTTTGAAAAATTCAGATTTTCTCCTTTCAAAACATTCAATTAAGAATTTTAAAATCTACTCTGTCTCATGAACAATTTTTAAAATTAAACTTAAAAACATATATATTTATTTTTGGTCATTCTGAGGGCAGGTACTGACTTCATCTAGGAAGATAATAGTTTTGTTTCCCAGAATTTACAAATCATTTTCACAGAGTTGGCTTACACTATGCGATCCATTTATTATTGATAGATGCACATTGGCATAGTGAGTGCTCATTGCCATGGCAGAACTCAGTTAAGTCCTGGGATCCAAAGATGAACAAATAATGTAACTTGACCTCTAGGATCTTATACTAAGGATAAAGCACGTAAACAAATAGTTGTAATTCAATGTTATTGTGGAGGCAGAGGAAGAGAGAAAACAGCTAAATGTGTTTACAACAAGATATTAAGAGGAAGCCTTGTAAACACAACATTTAAACAGCGTTTTGAAGGAAGAGTAGGTATTTATATCAATAGACAGTGAAGAAAGGGAAGTACATTCCAGACAGAGAGACTCTCTCTTACAAAGGCAAAGACAGAAGAAAGGAAACAACGGTAAGTTTGGAAAAACCCATGTTATTCCCTGTTGCTAGAGGGAGGAAGTAAAACTCTTAATACACATACCTACAAATGAATAGGTAAAACCAACAATAGGGACTAACTTTATTTACTTTTCTGGGTGGATTACCAACTTTTATTAGTCATGCCTAATAGCACCAAAGCAAAATAATTGGATTTCTTTCTAGAAATAAAATAGCTGGTTTTACACAGAAAGAACATTTTCTCATACAACTTTAAGACAAAGAACAAAGGTGCAAGAGTGCCTAATGGGGATTATCTTCATTTATCCCACAGGAAAAAAAGATTTGGCATTAAAGCTTTCAAATATTCTACTATTAAAACTATTACTATGTGGCCTTGCATTATTTCTCTATTTTTGAGAGTTTTGATCAGGAGGGCAACTACTTAAAGATTGGCGATGTCACTACGTTTAAACATAAGAATTAGTCTAATTCAAGAAATAAACAATATTGCATTGAAGTGATCCTCAGGCATTTTACTACGTAGTTCCTCTCCATGCAATAAACATTGACAATGACTATGGAAAGAGATAATTCAATTTTTGTGGTTGCTGAAGTTTAATCAGCATTCCCTAAAGAGAGGGCTCTAGAATTTGGTAGAATTCAAAGGAATAGAGAATGCAATCGAGTGGTTAGTTTCTGCTACCCAGAGGAACAAATTAAAAATAGGATTTTGCTAAAATGAAGGTAAACCACTATGCAAGACAATGAATGTACAATACTGAAAAGTAAATAGAGAATGACTAATTTGAACAGATAAAAAGAAGATATTTAATTCCTTACTCAAAAATAGGTTTTTGGCTTTTCATTTTGCTTTTGTAAAATGCAGATCTGTTAAAAGGATTCTTGAGATTGTTGTCTGGCCAACTCAAAATCCCCATGGGGAAAAGTCAAGAAGAACTAATGGAGATCCTGGTGGGATAAAGTTTCTTTTCTTCTCAATGAAATGTGAAAGATGTATTGCCCACAGTTTTGCAAAGACAGCTAATAAATATCACAACTGTGACTTTAGAACCATGTTATGCATGAAAGCAAAACTGAGTTAAAAGATAAAGGTTTCCTATTTTCAGGTGGCATTTGAGGCTCTGTGCTCATTATGTGGCTGAGTATTCTGTATTAAACACATGAGGCTGTGCAAATACTGGCAGAAGCATAATGCATTTTGAAAGGTTTTTGGTGTAGGTAAAAACATTTAAATTTTGTTAAATTAAAACATTCTTAGGACCTAGAAACAAACAAAAAAATACCTCTGAAAGGTACATACTGAGCAGATCAAAGCTTGGGGGAGTCTTATTTTTGTTTTTAACAATGGCGCAAAGATAAGTAACTAATAGAATCTTTAAATAAATACAAATTTGATTTAAAATGTAACAATTTTTTTTTACTATCCCCATGTCAGTGTTTCTCAGAAGACATATTTACATGGTATAGGTCATTAAGAGCAAATATAAATATGTAAATATTTTGAAATTGCTTAGTCAGATTTGTATTCTTTGACAACTTAGCTTCACTGTCAGAAGCATCATTTGTTTTTAGGAAGGAGGTTCATTGAACATTTTTTCAGCTGTTCTATACCAAGTGCTAAGGGGAATAGACATGAATAAGCAGCACCTTGTAAGCCACTGGGGCATGTAGACATTTACACAGTTTAATAGGCTGTGAAAACACAACATGCAGTGGAATCAAAGAGGAGGAGCCCTGAGTCCAACCTTAGAGTTCTGGGAAGACTTCTTGAAGGAGAATAATTCTCAGATTAATCTAGAAAGGAAAAGCAGTTGATCAGTTCATCCCTCAGCGTTAAAAGAAACACTTAGCAAGCTAGGAATACAAAGGAACATTTTGAAGCCTCGTGAATGTCTAAAAAGACAACACCCTGCCTCAAACACCATGTTCAATGAGAAGATGATCAAATCCTCCTTTGGCATCTATGAGACAGTTCAGCATCTAATACCCTTCTCTTCAGCATGAAATTGTCCCAAGCTGTGTAAAAAGGAAGAAAAATTGTAAAGAAAATAAGAATAAGAAAGGAAGAAAATTAATTTATTATTTACAAATGGCACAATTTCTTATATACTTAGACTATAAAAACAAGGAAATCCATCAAGATGTCAGGATGTAAGCTGAGTGTACAAAAATTGGTGCATTCCTGTAGATCAGGACTACTCAATTTAAAAATGTAATATGTGGACATGTATACAAATCCCATTATAGTATCGGATTCTGATACCTAGTAAGAAATCAATAATAATATATGCAACACATGACATTTAGAAAGCAATATAAATATATAAGCATTTCAGGGATAAAGAGACCCCTAAAGAAATTAAGAGGTACAGTAAATTGTGGAAGGGAATATAAAAATGTCAATACTGGGATAGATTGATTATTCTTGTCTTATAGGCAAAGTCAATAGCATTTCAATCAAAATCCACAAGATTTTTTTTTTTTCTGAGTTTGACGGATTGAATCTCAAATTCATGTGGGACAATAACTGGCAGGACAAAGAGAAAACAGTTACAAAAAAGAGCAAAATGAGAAGACAAGCCTTTTAAACATCAGGATTTATAATAAGGCTCTTGAAGATAATGTATGATCTGGTTCAGAGATAAACTGATAGTATAGAGTTCAGAAGTGGACTCATGTATATATGATCAATAAAGAGATGACATTACAAACCAGTAAAGGTACATGGATTATTTAATGAAAAATGCTGAGAAAATTAGCTCTCCATCTTGGTCAATATTAGACTAGATTCTCTTTCACACCACACCTGAAAATCTGCTCCTGTTGAATTAATTACCTACAGGCAAGAAGCAAATATTTACACCTTAACATCATTTTTTAAAAGGGAGAGAATGGCATGATGGTTTAGGACAGGAAAGATCTCTAAAGTAGAAGATAAAAAGCTCAACTCACTAAAATATATATATATGTAAAATATATAGATTTTACATATATATAAATCATTGTATTATTGTACACTTTTATGTGGTAAATTTTATGACATGTGAATTATATCTCAATTTAAAAGAATTGTTTAAATATACCAGGCTACAGGATTCCAAAGACAAAGGTAGACAAATATGCCGCTTTCAGAAGACACTAGCAATTCATAAGCTTCACAAAAGATGCATATCTGGAACAAATAAGAGAAAAATGGACAATGTGTGTCAGCAGAATGCATGTCAAAAGAAAAAGAAACGGAGCAGAAAACAGCCAGGGCAAAAAATATATAGAAAATGCTCCAGCTGATGAACTCAAGCAAGCAAACACCAGGCATCTTGCACCCATCAGCAAGCAGCACCCTAAACATCTGACAGGACCCAGCTCTGTGAATCCAGGTGAGGGCAACAGAGGCTGGGGGAGAAAATCCAGCCAGCCCTTGAATAAATAGCACAGGGGTAGTAAAACAAGAGGGTTTCTCTTGACTCCACCAAAACTTCATCCCCAGACACCAAAACTGCCAGAAATTCCAGTCTCTAGAGTAATTCCTTCATCTTCATGGGTCCCACAGCCACAGATGCAGCCAAACCACAGCTGCTCGATGATCGCCTTAAGTAAACAGAAATGCAAGTTGGGTGTGTTTGGTGGTGGCAAGGATGGTTAGATTGGAGGCCATGATCATTTATTTAATACATGCTCTACCCTGGATGATTAAAATATAGGAGTTCATTAGTCTTCCTTTAGTTGTTCATCAGAATGACCCTCATGATGTGGGTATTTTTATTTCCACTTGTGCAGATGAAGAAGGTAAGGCTCAGAGTTAAGTAGTTTATCTGATTTTAAACAGTGACTATGCAGTGAGATGGGATTTAAAACCAGGCATGGTTGACCTCTTTCTGCCAGTCGTCACTGATTCCTGAGATTCTAAAGAGTTCAACATAGGATGAATAGGAATTACGTGTGTCAGAAGACCTTAAAAACCTAAAAAGCACCGTATTTGGGGAGAAACCTTTTACTAGCCTCAATATCTAGATTAAATTCCCTTTTATAAGCGTCAATAAAAGCATGCTTTCTCTCCTCTGTGCTTACAGTCACTTTGTTCAAGTTCCTCCATGATCTGTCTACTTTTCTACATTCTCAACACTAAGAGAACAAGGAGTAAGTTTGCCCTCATGGAAGAAATTTTATTCAGGCTAATACCATGGATCAGTTGTGGGTTGTTTAAATGCTGGTCAGATCTCAGCGTAACTAGGAACAAGCTGACACCATGTGAGTTCCAAAAATGTCTATCAGCTGGAAACATACTTGTTTGAAAAATCAAATCATCATTCAAATATGTTATTGATCCAGAGAAATGTCCTTCCCTAGATTACAAATCTGGTGTCATTCCAAAGCAAAAAGACAGATTTCCGTGTAGTCCATCACTTTCTAGTCACTGTTGATGATCAATTATAATCAGATTATGGGGATTAGATTTCAAAAGCCAATTCAATTATAATGATTTAACTTCTGTCATCTTTCTGGATTGAGCACACTCTACCTGGCAGCCTCTCACTGACTGGGGAGGTAAAGGAGTTTGTACAGTTCCATTCATTGGCATAATATGCAAGAAAAAATGATGTATTGATAAAATCGAGATGGGGAAAATTGTGTACATGAGAGGATTTTATTCCATTATATTAGAAGAATTTTAGCCTGCGGCTCTGGGCTAGAATTAAGGGTCTTGCAGCTGTCTTCCAAATGCAGAATGTTGGGATGAAGGAAGATACCCATAACTAATGAAAATTTCAGAGGGCAATTATAACCTTATGAAGTGTAACAGGTTTCCTCTGAAAGTGCCAGGGGTGAAGGCCTTAGCTATTTAACCCATAATGACTCAGAGATAAACAATCTGTCATTGGATATCCACTCTGAAGAAAGGGGAAGAAGTTCTTACAAATAACAAAAGAAAAGTTTTTCTTAGGTTTTTGCACAAATCTGAAAAAAAAAATAGAGAAAAACATGATAAGTTACTTCAAACATTCTCTGTACAAATTCACACTGTCAAAAAGGTGAGAAAAAAATAGGTATCTCTCTCACATTTTGCAAAAAACTGTGCTGCTACCCCTGATTACAAAACTCTGCCATACAGTGTTGATACTACATTTTTTCCTGTACAAATATCAGGGATAATATACAATCAGCTTCTATGGTATTACCCCTAGGCAAATAAATGAAGTTAAATGTATCATATAAATGATGAAAACTCTACCTTGTTTTTCCACTCTTAATAGTCATCCTTCTGTTGAGGAAATAAATAAATCTTCTTGCTCTTCGGCAGATGAAATTAAAAATTAAACAACTTTTTGATTCTACCCTTAATATTATAGTTTAGGTAATAGAAGGTTGTTAACGAAAAATCAGGAATATTTGAATTCTGAAAAGTAAGTTTGAATTCTTCCTTTGTGCTGTGTGAATGTATTCTTTCAATATCATTATAGCACTGAGATTATTAGCTTGTGAAGAGGGAATGATAATAACAAAAAATTGCCTAGTTGACAGAATTGGGCTCAAGGTTATTCATAAAGCCACTTAGGAGGTTTTAGCAAATTCTTCTTGTCATTAATGAAAATACTGGGTTATAAAGACATCTGGAATTTGGGAATAGAGGAAACAAAAAGGAAGCACAGTGACCTCTGCAAGGTCATGGAGAAAGCCTGTGAGACTGAGCTATTGACATCCCTGAGGGTATCAGACTCTCCCCTGGTCTTTTAGGCCAGGCACATGGATGGACACCTCTTCTCTGGAGAGCTCTAGCAGGTTTGAGTGAAATAAATGGCCTTGTTAATCAAATATGATTGCAGTCTGATAATAGGGAAGGCAGCTAATTAAGTTCTGCAATCCCGCTGCTCAGCAGTTGCTAAAAGCATAATACAAGCCCCAAAATCGTGTGCATGAAGCAGATAAAGCTGTGTGTTCTCCAGGACTGACCTTGTTTACTCAGAAACACAGTAAATAAGTTTAAATAAAAAATACATAAAACCTGATGTACAAAAACAAAAAACAAACAATAAAAAAGTCCTTACAGGGAATACCAAAAATCTGGAGAAGATTTGCTTTACAAAAGATCCATTCTAGAGTTCAATGAACTCCTTTCCAAAATTTATTTAGCTCACAACTTTTCAGAAACACAAAGTGCAGTATGACTGGTTCCTTCCCCTGGATGATTTGTCAATACCTGATGCACGAAGTAGTATTGTAACTTTTGACCATTTCACGAGTAATCCCCAGACAGCTTAGATTTGAGTTTGCCTTTGTCTATAAAAGTTTAGTATTGCCCTGATTAGCCTTTTAAGGAAATATCTTAACCAGCAGTTCTCTTGATATAAGTTAATGACATGAGACTTAGCAGAATAAAAAGGACAACATTCCTTGGATGATATTGCACATAACCTACATTTGCAACAACTATCAGATTGAAAGTCTTTCCAGTAGTAGTGAATAAATCCCAGATGGCATACTGAATAAGAGTCATTGATCATAGCAAGGATAAACTGAAGTCAATAAATTCTGGATGAGTTTAACCAGCCTGCTTATTGTACATGCTCTATATCTTGCTAAGTGTTTGTGGTAAAATAGCTCTTTCTTTAGTTGGAGGGATTGGTTTCAGTTCTAGATAAGATAGAGAAAGTACATTTCACTCTCTGCCTTCCACTGAATACAGCAGTAGAATTTAAAGGGAATTCATGAAGCAGCAGGTGAATGGAAATCAAATTGCAGCAAGCAGATTGGGATCAAGATTGGAGGAACTACCTAACACTCTGTAGCATCAGCCAGTCAGGCTTTTTCTTCCATAAACCCTGTGATCAGTCCTGGCCAGACCATATTAGCCTTGTGGTATTATGCCCTCCTCATAATTGTGTGACTCTGTGGGTGTGCACATGTATAAGTGTACACATCTGGACCTAGGAGAGGGCAATAAAAGGGTGGTGTTACCCCCAGATTGCTCACCAGAAAGAGCTCAGGAGAAAGCAGGAGAAAGCACAAGAGAGAGAGAAAGAGAGAACCCAGAGGAAGAGTAAAGATTTCTGGAAGGCTGGGGATTCACCTGTTGCCTGTCTCCCAGTCCTGACCCTGGACTTGCTCTACCCTTGGCCTGACCTTGGCTTGCCTTGCCTCGTGTGTCTACAAGGCTGATAGAACCACTAAAGGATCTATACAGATTGCTGAGACCAATGCCTGCGCCCTGTATTTGGCATCACAGACAGGCTGACTCCTTTACACTATCTGTGATTTTATCTTTCCTTTTCTTTTTTTTTTTTTTAAGTCTCTACTCTGAGCTGGACATGGTGGTGTGTGCCTATAATCCAAGTGCTGGGAGGCAAGAGGCCTGGGATCACTTGAGTTTGCGGGTACAAGACTACCCTGGACAACATAGCGAGACCTGGTCTTGAAAAAGCAGCTGGGCATGGTGGCGGGTGCCTATAATCCCAGTTACCTGGGAGGCTGAGGCTGGGGATCACTTGAGTCTGCAGGATCGGGATGACCCCAGGCAACATAGTGAGACCTGGTCTCCAAAACAAACAAACAAAAAAATACCCAAAACTGAAAAAAACTCCACTCCTCTTTACACAAAGATAACTCAGGATACATAAGTTGTCTTCAGGGCCTAGGCAGGAAGAAATTGCTGCAGGAACAGTTCTGGTTAAATAAACGAGCCCTCTTCATGGTCAGAGACACTGAGGAATAAAATTTTGATAGCTTTTCCTTTTCTCTGTTCTTTTGTGCAGTTTCTAAGTGACCTTGTGATTGTTGTAGCAGTGGTAGAGGCTATGATAGGACAAAACAGAAACCCGAAATTCCTGAAAATGAAATATCTTTGTTTCTGATTGTTCTGATCTGATACCATTCATTACATCAGAAGGATATGATGAACCCCATTGTTTATTCCTCTCTTTGTTTTCTCACTTTCCAACCCTGGATATGAGCCTACTTGTGAAGTATGCAAAAAGCGGAGTAAATAAAGTCCATCGTAGTTATAAAAGCATAAACATGGGTCTCCCTAAGTAGTCAAAAATTTTTAGGGAAGGCCTGGCATGGTGGCACATGCCTGTAAATGGCAGCCTAGGAAGCCGTGGCTGGGGCCAGGGATTGCGGTTGGATTCCCACCGGGGGCACATAGTGAAACCTAGTTCCAAAAATATATAGCTGAGCATGGTGGCATGCACCTGTTATCCCAGCTACCTGGGAAGCTGAGGCTGGGGATTGTTTGATTCTGTGGTACCCCGGCAACATGAGCCTATGGTTCCATGGGCAAAAACAGCAAGACCTAGTCTCAAAAGAAAAAAAAAATATTAGGGAAATAATTAAGATAAAGCTGTCCAAGAATGTAACCTCTTAAATTGCTGTGAACTCCTGGGTTTTTCTCCAGTTTGACTTTCAGACACATGCCACAGAACCTGAGAACTAAACGTAGAATAAATAGCCACACAGATTGGCAGTTGGGTGTTAAACCCATGGAACTTATTTGAAACCACCACTCATAGAAGTCTGATTGAAACAGGTGGTCTAAATTGAAACTACTTGACTGATTGCTAAGACAAAACTATCAAAATCACCCACACAGTTAAATAAAACCAATACCTTATATTATTCAAGAAAACCAGGATATAATCCAAAATTACCTGGTATACAAAGTACCAAGGAAATAAAAATGTTACTGGATTGTTTATCTAATCCATATATGAGAGAGTCAGAATAAGCTAGCTTGTTGATATATCAAGACAGATTACCCAACATGAACAGAAAGGAAAATTATTAAGTCTCAGGACAATTATAAAAGATTCAGCATTCATGCCATCATTGTTCCAGAATAAAAGGAAAAAGAACATGTTAATAAACATTTTTTAATTTAATGAAAGAAAAACTATAGTTTCCAGAAAATTTTAAAAACTCTTCAAAAGGACAAACTCTATGACATATTTAGATACATTATCAGCAAACTACTGAAAACTGAAAAAAAATCTTGAAAGCACCAAGAACATAAAAGGAAATTCCCTGCTGTGCTATTAACGACACCCCACTTCTCATCAAAAATGAAGGCACATTTTTTAAATGATAAAAGTGTTAATCCAGACTCCTATGATAAGTGAAAATAACTTTCAGAATGAAGGCATATTTTTCAAGTGCTAAGAGAAAAGAATTGTCAATTTATACTTCAGTAACTAACCAAAATAACATTCAGGAATAAAGGTGAAAAGAATACATTGTCAGAAAAAAAGACAGGAGAATATTTATTGAGCAGATCTGATATAATAGATCTTTGAAGTTTATTAGAAGGGAAATGATATCAGAAGAACTTTGGAATATCAGAAATGAAGGAGAAACAACAAAATTGGTATGTAGTGGAGTAAATATAGCCTCTTACCTTCTCAAAATTCTTCAAATTATTGAAAAATAAACATGTAGCATTCCACATTAAAGCTTTTCATGGGTGCAGATAGCTTTTAAATATCATGATAGCTTAAAAGGTGAAAGGTAAATGGATATGTAAGATGACGTGGCTTTCTGTCTTTCAACTGAAGAGTATGAGCATGATTCCAAGTGATGATGAAAAAAGATGCATTTTCTGATTCCTAGAGAATCCATTAAAAAAGAAAAATGAAATAAAACAAAAAGAGCAAACAGAAAGCAATACTAACATAACAAACCAAAATCCCATTATATCAATAACTACATTAATGATCAAAAATAACTAAAGGATGGAGAATGCATTTTTTAAACAACCAAATTTTTGCCATCACATAACAGTCACTTCCACTAAAATGCTACCATTGGGTTAAAAGAGGGAAAATGGAGAGATGATTAAGGGATACCATGTATCCATCATGGAAGATGAGTAAGTCCTGGAGATCTGGAGTCACACAGCAGTGTGACTGTAGTTAATAATGGTAATGAACTGGCTAATAAGTTTCCTCACCAGGTTAGAGAGATGGATGGATGCAGAGAGAGAGAGAGAGGGGAGAAGGGGAGAGAGAGAGAGAGGGAGAGAGTTTTGATTGTGATTATTTCACAGTGAATAGGCCTTACATACACATTACTTTTAATCATACCTCAATAAAGTGGCGGGGTTGCCAAATGAGCTATTAAGTTATAAATAGGGGGAAAAGGATGAAAAGAATGGGAAATGCTCTATCATGCACAGTGAACCAAAAGAAATCTAGTGGGACTACATTCAACTAAGTCCCATAAGGGCAGAACATATGTTTTTTAATCATCGCAATCCTCATTGGTTCATCATTGGTTCTAGCAGCTAAAGAATGTTGGAGTCCTTGGTGGAATTTGCAGCTTTAACGCTCTCAGAGAGCCAGGCAAACAGGCTCCCCAGGCAGGAAGGCTGGGCTGATTGCATGGCAAGCGGGCAGGCTAGGTAGCGGGGGCCGGGGGTGCTGCAAGGCAGGTGAGACCCCCCAAGCCCTCCAGGAATCTTCATGTTACCTGAAAGGAGGGAAACTGTCCAGTAATAGGATCAGCTGACCAAAAAGAACAATCCAAAGGAAATTTTTAAATTTTGACATTTGATTTCTATAGTGAATGATTTTGCTTCATGAACTGCTCCTTAAAGGAAAAAGAACAGCACAGGCATGTTGACTTACATACAGGATTATGTGAGATTATTTTTAGGTTCCCTTTTTCTTTTTTAATTTTGTCTTATCAGTGAACTGCAAATCATACCAGGGATGCTTAGATTTCCTCTATTCTAAGGCAAGCTAAAACATGGCAACCCCTGGCATTTTTTATGTGTAAACATCTCACCCAGAAAATGAGGTCTTTAAGGAGATGGCTCCCATGTCTGCTTTTTGACAGTGCACTAAAACCCTTTGCAGTGATGGCAGATCACCAATTGAATGTATTCGATAGAAAATGTGCCCTGTAGGTGAGGTGGAATAAAGACCAGAATGAATGAAACAGAAAATTGAGGGTTGATAATTAAATTTTGTGATGGAAATGACTACAGTAATTAATTTCAACTTAGGTTTATTAAAAGAAATATATTATTTCATGAAACGGTGGAAGAGAATTTTGGAAGGGACAAGAATGTAATATTAAAACCAAGACTCTTCCATCACCAGCAGGCTTTCCCAACTATGTTCATACATTTTTAAAAATTCATTAAACTTTTTAAAAGAATGATTTGGGCTTTTTTTCCTGTAATCTAAATATTTATGAGAAGAGAGAATGTGCACAGAACTGCAAAACCCTAATATTCATTTCTTTCTGGAGGCAGGAAATGACTAGTTCTTAAGGGAGAAGAGCTTACCCTGGAAAGATTTATCTAAAATCAGTAAAATCTGTTCTCCGTTTCAGATTATGCTATTAGGAAGACTAAGACCCAGGTGTTTCCACTGATCAATGATCTGATTTAAAGATTTGTATAATCCTATAGTTTTTCTTTCTTTTTTTTTTTTCTGGACTGTATCATTTGTTTCAAACGCTTGTAAGCCTATATTAGCATACAAGAAACAAAAACATATATTCATTTCTTAAATCGCATTCAAGCTTTTTAATGTTTTGCAATTGTAAGCACCAGATATTAATTATGTCTGCTCAGCAGAAAGGAGAGCCAACATAACATTTAAATGAGCTTACATTAGAGGTTCCTAGCTCTAGTATGCATAAAACTCACCTGGGATATCTTGTTAAAAATAGACTTTTTAGGACCTCATCTGCAGATTCAGCTTCATAGCATGAAGGTAGGAAACATGTGTTTATCAACCACCTCCCGCTACAAGATTCAGGAAGAAATGATCCTTGGTCTACACTGATCTAAATAAATTATACCAGAAAAATTCATTCAGGACTCCTATTACCCTGTTTAATTATCAAAAGATATAACCAAATTGTCATGGTACATCCTCACACAAGCATAGACTTACTCCAAATGCCTGGTACCTACATTCAGTCTTAAAAAGAAAAATACTCTAAAGATTTATTTGTTTAGCCAAAGTAATTACGTAGAGAGGGGAGACGAATGAGTGCTGTGTCCAAGAACAGTCACATTATTACAAAGCTTTCACCTCTGCTTAAAATAGGGTTGTAAAGCAATCAAATTCGCTTCTGCCTCAGGTAGGTGGCTACAAGGTTTAAATTACTTAATACCTATGAAACTCTTAGGACATCAGCTGATGCTCAGAAATGATTAGCCACCCTCCATTCATCTCTAGTGAATGTATCCTTGACATCAAGTAACTCATCCATAGCAGGTTAAGGGAAGTCGTGTGGGCTCAAACATATTTTTCCTTTGAAGAAGAATGCAGAAAGTAGAAATAGAATCATAGCCTACTGCTGGGAAGGACAAAGCCCTCAGCTTCACTAGTGTATGGGCCAGCGCCTTTCTTTGCACTATTTAAAGAAAAATAATGAGTACACGCACCAGGGGCTTCCTAGCTAGAGGCATACACCCGCAGCCTGGCTCAGCTCCGCACTTCCGGACAGATGATACTTCCATCAGCATTGTCTCTGGGAAGCTGGCATTTCCACCAGATTGTTTCTCATATCCTGAGATGCACAGTAAACTTTCTCCCAGAGCAGGCCAAGCTGTGTGTTGAGTATCCATCATGGTTGCTCCAGTATAGTCAGCCAAGTAGAATCATTTGTGGCTGGAGTACGACTTTTTCTACAGGACTCATGTCTCACTGGGAGATGGGGGTGGAGTGGGGGACGGGAGGGATGGGGGGGAATCTTCACCACATCTTAAGAGGGTGCACTCACGGGGTCATTCATCTTTGTTACACTTGCAAAAGTAGGATATTTTTAAAATTGGGTCGAAAGTGGCAGAACCCACC
>PVHY01003996.1:22516-99786 GCA_004024945.1 Uropsilus gracilis
GCAGTCTCTACACCAGCCTCTACACCAGTCTCTACACTGTCTCTACACCAGCCACTCTTCTGCTGGCCACCATGGTGCCTTGTCACCTCCAGCTCACTCTTCCAGAGGGCTTACCCTAGCCAGGCCATGTGGGTCTGTTCTCAGTCCGCCATTCTCGTCTCTTTCCTTTCCTTTTTTGCTTTTTTCCTACCCTTGCTGCTTCCTTTTATCTGCCTCTTGGCACTTCTCGCTGGGTTTTCTCAAACTCTGCCCACCAGGGTATTTTGGCACCAATACAATATTTAATTATGTCACTACCCTGTACCATTTGACTGTCTCCATAGTCGCCATTTTTTCCCCTCCAAGCTTCATGATACCTTTATCATTTTAGGGATCCAATTAGAGTGCAAGTATAGTTACAGTTAGTGTTCATTTAGCATATATTTTTGTAGTTTGTTGCCATGTCTATGTATAGATAAATTAAATTTAGCCATGGTCACTTAAAAACAGCTCCTCAAAATGTTCAAACAGCCCTTACTATCAATACACCGAGTTTTCAGTTTTATTGAAAGGTACACACTGGAGGTTGGGGAGAGGGAGATCTGAATGTTTCATTCAAGTATCTCAACTCGACATGAAAGCTTATAAACAGTGATGGAGACACATTTGAAATATAAGAGCCAGAAGATAATCCTGGATAAACTCTCCCACATATGGTTTTACTACCTGTTAATGAAGGAATCTTAATAGAAGTTTTCTCAGATTTGATAGCAATACTAAATAGTTAAACCATGCTATCTTAAGTTGTGAGGCTAAAAGTAATTGTTTCGACCAAGAATAGCCAAAGCCAATTCAGTCCATCAGGCGAGGCAAAGCCTGTTATCTCTACCTTTTCTGTTTGGGAAAATAGATGGAGAAGTTATTGTCATGTGAAGAGATAAAAGAACATACAGTCCAAAATGGAGCAAAATCTGGCAGAATTTACTCTGCTCAGTCATGTCATGCTAGCAATCAAATATATTATTTTCCTTAAAGACGATCCTCAAAGTTTTACAAACTTCAAACTCCAAGAGACAGAGTTGGGTACCCCTGACTTTTAAAATTTGCAAACCCTGTTTTCTTGCTTCATTTTGATTTAGAAATCTCTTATATCTGACCTGGGCATCAAGGTCTACATACCACCTAGGAAAATACCTAATTTCATAATACTTTATGAAATGACTTTAAATGATCCTTTTAATTCCTTTATGATTGAAAAGTAATGGAAACCAACTTTGATTTTATTGAGTATCATTTAAAACAGGAGGTGGAAACTTCAAGAGCTGTTTGCCACCTTGGAATTAAAGTACCACGCTGTTTATCTGTAGCTTTCTGTGAAAAATAAAGTTGTCTGAACCACAAAGAATAATTGGATGCTACTTTAAACTTAACTGTCAAGGATGAGGAACCCAAGATGGTAACATTTAAGCAAATAAGAGAAACAAATGAAGTTGACTATAGATGAATTTTCTATCTAGTAGACACCCTCTCCAGGGTATGCTCAATGAGACAGCTAAACCTTTGAAATATTTCAAAATAGCACAAGTATCTTGTGTTCTTAAAAAATAAAATTTTAATATTAACTTTATTTAATATTAACAATGTGTTAAATATTAATTTATTTAAATTCGAAACAAAACACAGACCAAGACATGTAGCAGAGAAATGTTGTGATTTACTATGTTCTGAAACATTTAGTCTCTTCTGAGTTGGAGTTGCATTTAGTTAGTGTTCTTTTTATGTCAGTTTAGACTCAAATTTTAATTTATCTTATTTTCTGACAATTTAGACCCATATCTCCATAATATAAAAAGATCTAGAGACAGGTGTTTTGTTTTAATTATGGAGTTATTTCTTAAGTTTAAATGTTCGATTTATTTATGAAATCATTTTTCCTTCGGACATTATTAATAGCCATTATTAATGATATTATTAATATAAATTGCTAGGTAGCCTCATGGTCCATCCTAGTCAACAGCCATCAACAGTGTCTTTGGACATGACCTGATTGTAAAGAGTTTATATATTTCAGTCTTGTAATTCAAAAGAGATTTATAAGCATTCCATTCTTAGGACAGACATTTAGCTAATAAATCCTAAATAAGTTTTGATTTTAAATTCTTTTATTGTCTTTGGAATTCCAATGATTGATTTATGAGTCAGCCTGCTAAAATCTATAATTTGATCAGGCATAAATCTTGTTCTGTGATTTCTGTTTTAACAGCTTTTCATTTTCTAAGTGCTCTGCATTTAGCCATGGGTTGTAAAGTACCTACTTTACAAATCTGATTCTTAAAAGGCATTATTTGTATGTTATTCACTTAAATAAAAATCACAGTTGAATAGAACTTTCTCTGTATTTTATGGGGTGGGTCAGTTGCAGTCAGTTTTAAACTGGATAATTTTAAATTATTTTAGTAATAATGGCAGTGATATATTGTAATTAAAATTATTTTTAGACTGTATCTGCCAGATGAGAACTAGTGTATTAGAAACCATTAGTTGTCTTCTAATATCCAATTTCTCTTTTGCTAGTCATATAATTTTAATAGAGAATAATCACTGTCCAGAATAAATGCATTTCTCAGCCTCCCTTGCAGTAATGTATGAACCACATGACAAGTATACACCCAGTGGGACTGAGCAGAGGTGATAAATGTCACTTCCATAGGTATATTTTGGCCAGAATGAAACTCAGGTCTAAATGGGAAAAGGAAAGATTATATCCCTATATGGGAGTATCATCCTTTGAGGAACAGTGCATTTAGGACATCATTGAACATGACGGGGATACAACTTCTACTTTTTCAGACATTAATAATTCTTTTCTCGTTCAAGCCCCTCATTTATTTTACTTTTTGGTTTTCATTTTCATCTTTTTAAATTTTATGTTTAGCTTTATTTCTTAATCGATTGCATATATATATATATATATATATATATATATTACATCATTGTCAACCCCGAGGTTCTCCTACCTCGTCACCCATCACCCATCATCTTAATCTCCTGTGCCCATCCCTCCTCTGATCTTACCCTTCTCCCCCTCTCTTGCTCTATACTTCAGTTCTGCTGACAGTGTTAAATTTTCATTGTCCTATTGTTTGTTTTCCCTATATCCTGCATATAAGTGAGGTCATCCAGTATTCCACTTTATCTCTCTGACTTATTTCTGCTAACATGATTCCTTCTAGGTCCATCCATGTTATCACAAATGCATCAAATTTATCTTTTTTGATTGATGAATAATATTCCATTGTGCATAGACCACAATTTTCTCATCTCTTTGTCTATTTTGGTGCATTTGGGTTGCTTCCATATCCTGGCTATGATAGTCCTGTGATAAAAATCTGAGTACAGGTGTAAGACATTAACTTAAATCTCTTGTATAATGACAAGTTTTTTTTGACAAAATTTATTAAACATACAATTTATCAGGTACTCCACTTATTATTGTGGAAAAATATGTAAATATGATCCAGTCTTTTTATTCCTAAGTAGAAATTTATTTCTTAATGCTTTCATCTGTATAATGATTTTAATTTTGTTTTGTTTACTGATGGAACATAAAAATAATGTAACTGATGTTTGACTATAAATCCTGCATATCACCTTGTTAAATTAGCTAATTATGTCTGGTAATTATTTTTCCATTTGTTAGATTTTTCTAAATAGGTATTTTTTCCTTTCTGACCTGTTTTTTTTTTTTTCCTTTTTCTTATCCTACTGCCTGGGATATTGAATACCATTTGTTAGAGTACACGTTTCTGCCTTGATCTGAGGAGGGAATTTTCCATTAAGCTTGACAATTATGATTTGCTTTGATCTTCTTTGTCAGATTGGGGAATTCCCTTCTGTTCCAAATGACTAGGGATTGAATTTTATCAAACAGTTGTCTTTTGAAATGATCTTAGGCATTGTCTCAGCATAAATTATGTTAGTTGATTAAAATCACTCTCATATTGAAATCACTCTCAATTTCCATAGGGAAATTCCCACTTAGGACTTTTTCACCCTTCTAAAAATATTTCTGAATTCAATGTGGTGATGTTTGCTATGGATTTTTACTTCTCTTTTCATGGGGGTGTTAACCTGACATTTCATTTTATTGTTAATGTCTTCAGTTTTGCACTCAGGGTTACGGTAGCCTCATATAACAGACGGGGAAATGTTCTTCCTCTGTTTTGTGAAAGAATTTGTGTCAGATTGATTTATTTCATTTTTAAAGGCTGAATGGAACTTACTGGCAAAGCCATCTGTGTCAAATTCTATTCTGATGAATGTTTTAATAGCTATGGGACTATTTAAATTTTCTGTTTCCACTTGTTTCTTTTAAAAAATATTTTCTGTTGTTTTCACATTAAATGTTGTTAAGTTTTTCTTAGTAGTATCACATTATCCTCTAATATCAGATTTGTAGCGATAAGTCTTTTATCCCAAATATTACTAATTTATCTTCTTGTTCTTTTATATTTGTCTCAGTGTGCTATATATAGGGGCTTCTCTGAATTACTGATATTTTCAGAAAAGCAATTTTGAGATTTGCCAATCAATGCAATTTGCTTGTTTTCTAAGTCCCTTATTTCTGTTCTTTATTTCCTGCTATTTTTTAATTAATGTAGCTAGTGCCATTCTTTCTCTGGCTTCTTAAGATGAAAACTTAGATCATTTCTGTTAAAATTCACATCTGTTCTAATATAACCACTTAAACATACTTTTCTTCTATGCATTGTAGAGTTATTTCACACATAGCTTGCTGTATTACACTCAAAATCTTTGACATGAAAATTATTTGAATTTTTTGTTGGACCCATCAGTTATTTAGAAATGTGTTCTTATATTCCAGATATTTGGTTTTTCTCAAATCTTATTACTATTGATTGAAAACTTAGTTCTACCTTGATAGAAAAACATGCTCTTGAATGGTTGTTTTTGAACTTGATTGAGATTTGTGTTTGGCCCAGAATTTGATCTTCCTGTTGACTGTACAATGGGCATTTGGAAAGAATATGCTTTTCAAGGTGGTTGATAGAGCCATTCAGATGGTTTATATCATTTCCAACCCTTTATGTAGTTATTCTGTTATTTGCTAAGCAGTTGTTAAAATTTCAACCATAATTGTAAATTGTTCTATCCTTTTCTTTGACTAGCAGTATTTGCCTTCTATATTTTAAAACATTTTTCCCTAACTGCAAAAACATTTGTTAATGTTAAGTCTTCCGGACCTTTTAGTGTTATAAAAATATTTAAGTACTTTCTTCCATCCTTTATATGACTTTTTAAGCTAAATGGTGGTTTTTAAAGTAACTTTCATGCAGATAGCATTAGATGTTCTGGTAATCCTACATTTAACTAGATTACTTCATTTCCAATCTTTGTAGTTACTGATGTGGTTAGGTTTAGGTCTATCAGCTTATTATTTGTTTTCTATATGTCCCATTTTTTTTGTATTCCTGTCACTCCTCCAATAACTTATGAATTAACTGATTTTAGACTTCCCTTTTAATTTATCTATTGGCTTTTTCACCTCCACTTTGTATTTTCATAGTGTTCTGCAAATTACCAAATATATTCTTAACCTTACATTCTCGAATGTTGACAGTCAATATTGCCATAAAGTGAAAACACTGCAATCTTTATTAGTGAAATCTTATAGTTTACCCCTTGAATTTATACTGTGATTTCCATATTTGTTACTAAATATATAATACATGCTGTCATTTTTACTTTAAGTGTCATATTTTAAAGAAATTAAGATCTAAATTTTATCTGACACCACTTCCCCTTGGCTTGAAGAACTTCCTGTAGCTATTCTTGTAGAGAAATTTGCTGGAAAATTGTCTTTGTTTCTGTGCATCTGCAAATGCCTTTATTTCATTTTGATTCCTGAAATCTCTTTAGAGAATTCCAAGTTGAGTGTTGGTTGTTTTCCTTTGACATGTGAACAGTGTCATTCTACTGTTTTCTGACCTCTAGTATTACTGCTGAGAAGTCATGGATAATGTGTTGTTTCTGTGTATAAAATATGCATTTTTTCCTCTTCTCTGAATACTTTAAAAAGTCTCACCTTTTATTTTCATTATTTTAATTGCTATATTCTTGAGTTTCTTTCCTATTTATACAATATAAATATCTGAGTTTTTCTGAATATGAAAGGTTTCAGAAATTTTTATCCATTCTTTTTTCAAATGTTGGGGATTTAGTAAATTCTGTTTCTCAGCTTCTAAATTCCTGAATGTATTTGTCCTGTAGCTTATTGCCTTATCAGTCACTAAGACTGTTATTCTGTTGTTGTTCTCCACATTGTTTAATTTCACTCACTCTATCATCGTGGCACAAACTCTTCTTATATTTCCCAGATGTTGTTAGATACATGCAATAAATATTTTGTTTAGGATATTATAGTTTTCATTCTTAGATTTCCCCCTGCATTCTTTTTTTTTATACTTGCAGTATTCCTGTTGATATTCCTGTGCATCCATTTACTATGAACATTCACAAAAATATTTTCCTCTGTAATCTTAGGAATACTTGTAATAACTACATTAAGGTCCTTGTGAGCTAATGTTACTTCTGGTTAACCTCAAGATCACTTTTTTTCAGTTGCCACTGCTCTCAATTATGTATCTACTAATTTGAGATGCATTCTGCCTAGTATAAAAAAAAATAAATGGTAGAGAGTAAATTCTCTTATTTCCTGGGGTGGTGGCAGTGTGTGTGTTTATATGTCTGTGTGTTGATATCAGATAGTTTATGTAGCAGAATTCAACCTCAGTATTTGTCATCCCCTGCAATGGGTAAGTGCTAAAAATTGTAGTTCTTAGCCTTAGCTGGGCTGCTGGGTGTTACTCTATGAAGTCATCTTGAGATTTTTTTCATAATTTATAGGCAATATTGACTGCTCCCCTGCCCCATAGTTTCTCCTTCATGTGATTTCCTCCCTCAATTTCTATCTATCTTGCTATCCCTGAACTCTGCCCTCCAGGTCTTAACCCAGTACATCACAAGATTTAACTAAATCCCTTAATTGGGGATTTGACCTTGAACAAAAAATTTTAACAGGACTCCATTTCCTTCTTCCAAGTTTTGACTTTCTTCCAGTTTATATGAAATTTTTACTTCTGACCAGTAGCTTTAGAGAGTGTGTGTATGTATATATATATATATAGAGAGAGAGAGAAAATACATATATATACATGTCTATATACATGTCTATATGTATATATATATGTATATATATATGTGTGTGTGTGTGTGTGTGTGTGTATTACCCCCCCCCCCCAGAAGATACTGTCTATCTGTGGCAGGGTTATACCATAGCAACTGCTGCACTTTTACCATAGAAAAAGAAAGTCACCCACATCACTGGTTGTTGCTTTTCAGGAACCTATAGTCTAGCATCCTAAGCAGAAATATTAAAAAGAGTTAGAGAGCACCTAAGAGAAGATCTCTTAAGAAATGCAAATTAGATATCTTCCTTTAAGTTGCATTATATATCAAGATTATTTTCTCCCATGCTTTTGTATTAAATCAGAAAGGCGATCTACTACCATGCAAAGCAAAAAATATATGATCCCTAGATATAATAAAATGCTACTTAGGAATTTATGACTATATCAAAGCTTCTGGTTAAACAACAGATATTGAATGCAGTTGTCTATCTGTATTTCCTCTGCAACCTCACCAAGCAATGACTCTAAAATAATAAAAAAAAAAAAAAAACTCACAAGAACACAGACAACCAAAGGAACATTTTGAAACCTTGGAAATAGTCTAACCATTGGGTAACTGCTTTAGGGATTTTAGTGATTTGAGTCTGTTTAGGCAGGAAGTCAAAAGCCAGTTATTTCCACACAAAACTAAAGAAGTCTTCAGACATTGGAGGCAACTGGTCCTTGAAAGGCAGTTGTGTAAAAAATGATACTGAAAACCAGAGTATAGATTGAATATTATAAAAAGAGAAGTCACACTTCTCATTTTCCCTCTCCAAGTCTGCTCCATCAGGAGAAAGTCTGAGATCTATTTTTGGAGAAGTTTGATAATCTCTGGTTTAGAGACAGCAGGTGTAGTTGAGGTTAAAAGGTGAGCTACTGCACTGAGGTCAGAGGGATATTAAGAAATTCTACCCACCAAAGAGATTTGTTCCCTGCAGGACTCCAGGGTGTCTGCATCCTGGTGTTCTTCCTTCAAAGAGTGGAAGGTTGGAGATTGGTGACTTGCCTTTGGGGAAAACATCTGACCATTCAAATGTAAAAACCACTGTAAAGATTTTTTAACTAGAGGGCCTATGAACTAGAATGGAAGCAATCCATCATTTTTGTTTTCATTAGCCTTGGAAAGTTAGCGTTTCTGTGATTTTTAAGTAACTGTAGAGTGCTTCCTGCCATGTCATTTTTTTAAAGGAAGACTTCTGACTATGGAGGAAATGGTGTTTAAAATGTACTAAAGTGACTTACACATTTTGAGAAAGGCTGTAAAGATACAGCCCTCCATGATTTTGAAAGGGTATATACTTTGCTTTGCCTTCCTTTCATGATGGACTTGACTTATTAGTTCACATTGACTTTACACGTACCGATTTGTGAACATCTAGTAAAGCATCCGGTAGAAAAACAAAGCTGAAAACAATATGTTATATCTGCCTTTTTGTTTCATGTTTCCCTAGCGGTTTAAGATTTTCCTGGAAAAGGAGTCATACAACCTCACTGGTGACCTCCAGTGTTGGACATGGAAGTTACCCATATCCTGGCGTGGAAGTGTCTCAGAGTTCTTCATGTGATTCTTAAGTCTGATGGAGAAACTGAGGCAGCCCTTAGCAGGTGGAATCTAGAGTGGCTACAGATTCACCATGGCAGCAAATGCAAGGAAAAATAGCCCTTGGAAGGCAGATCTCTGAATAAAGCAAATGAAATTCAAGAACCCCTGGATTGAGGTGGTACTGTAATAGGATCTGGTTGAGAACTCACTGAATTGACTTCAGGGAACTAGAACTGGCAAATGTCTCACAAGCTTCTTCCATCTGAATGAATAGGCTCAGCAAGACTTCAATAGTAAGTCCTTTATAAGAGCAAACTGATTCAGAGCCGAACCTCTTCCATCCTACAACTTTTTCCCCCTCCTTATTTTTGCCCTCATTCAACAGAGTCCTCATCAACTGGTCATTTCTTGTGTCCAACAGAGACACTTACTTTGGGCCAGATTTTCTCTGTCCTACCCTTTCTCTCTGGCAGAGATTATACCTAGACTCCGATATCAGTTGATAGACAAAGATCCAGTGTCATGTGGGAAACAAAATGAAAGGATGAATAAAAGTAGTAAGTTTCAGAAGGGATATATTTCTATTGCTACCTTTCTGTAAAATGAGAATTATCCCATTTTTCTTGCAAGTTCAAAGAGTGAAATTAGCTGCAGACAATCTATGTCAGTCGCTATTATGGTCCCCATTAAAGTCCAGTCCTGACTCTGAAAGGGATATGGAGACAGAGCAGTTACCAAAATCCAAGAGAGGAGCTTTATGAAATAGGCTCCCAGCTAAACTGAAACTGTTTGTGGAAGGGAACCAACTGACAGATGAGAAGCCAGAGAGGGTGGAGAATGCCTGGGAAGGGGCAAAAAAATAATACCCAGCATGCGAACCAATTGTAGTGGTGTTTCGTGTGTCAGTCACTGACTCTGAAGCTGAGTGCGAAGAAGGGAGGAAGCAGCAAGTACTAGTCCTTGGGTCACTCATTCAGCATTAGCCCATAGGGAAGCCCTTCTCATGGGAAAAAGCAACAATAGGTCTTAGGATACAAAAAATAAATAAGGCATTAGTTATTCCTTCTAAATCTGTAATGGAAAATACAGACAGGTAAGCAAGTAATTGATAACACATCAGAGCAATATTACTGAAATTCACAAAATCTTTTTAAAAGGTCATTATCTTGAGGTTCAGGTTGACCAGATATGAAATGCTGATAGAGTGCTGGAAATACTTGTGATAGGCAGGCTTGGCGCTAGGAGCTCCGTGTAGGTGGGGTAATTAGAATCTGATGCTGATTTTTTTAAATCACTTGAGCCAAACTTAATATGTCTGAAGTCCTAAATTTTTAACAAAAGCTTCTTCTCTGGCCTTTTGTCATAAAAGAATAATAGTCTTTGACGGGTTATTATATGAACTGGTTTTTGTTAAATTCACTTTACAAGTATTTTAACCAACACTAAGCATTGAACACAAAACACACACACACACACACACACACACCCCACTGCCATCACCACCAACAACAGCAACAGTGGCAAGAACCTCAGCAATGGTTCATGATGAGCATGCTGCTTTTGGTGTGGTCAAACTAATGGAATATTAAGCTTCAAGAAACCCAGTAAAGCTTTTCCACTGAAAAAAAGTAAAGATGATGATAGCAAAACAGCCATAACGTCTGCTGTGAACTGCTTGGGTTCCATAGTCAAGATCTCATTCCTTGGCTTTCATTATGCATGCACAAAAGCAAACTGGTTGACAGGTCTAAGCTTCAGTGTGCCCCAGCTTGGGAGGATTCTGGTCTCCAATGGAGGAAAGGTTTACTTCTCTACCATAGTTGCAGAGTTGCTTCCCAAGAGTCTCATGTCATTATTTCTGTCGATACAGATTAGGCTTACAACACAGTTCATCACTGTCAAGAGAAGCTGTGGGTTGGAGAGCATTCACATAAAATTGTCACGTAGGATGGTTTTAAAGACCTTTCATTTCCTTCATTTTGAAGATCCATTGTTAGAAAAGGTGAAAGGGCAAACTCCTTCACCTTGCCACATACACCTTTATCTCTCAATCATCCAGCCAACAGCTTAAGTGCTAAGTAAGGTAAAATCCAATGGCATTGAACCACAGTGACCTCTGTCAAAAAGATACCACTACCTGCAGCTGATTATTTTAAATTAAGTGAAATAGAGAGGGATGATATTGTCTCTGATTGTCGAGAGCCATGTCCTCTCAATGCCTCTGGGTTCTGTGCTTGAATGTTCACACCGCTGCTCCAGGCAAGCCCTGCTTTGTACAGAGTTCATTCACATCAGGCAAAGTCAGAAATGATCACTTGCATGTAAAATTCAAATAATAGTGTGGTTACCTGTTCTCATGACTTGTACACTTTATAAATATATGGTGGATAGAACTGAAGGAATTATGCAAGCTGAAACTGGAAAAGAAAAGATAAATACTGGATGGTCTCTCATATAGGTGGGCTATAGAGAAATCAAACAAAAGGACAAAAAAAAGTTAAAACCAGCAAACTGATACCAGAACTGGAGCATCCAGATGAGGAGGAAGGGAGGATGAAACCAGTAAGCGTAAGGGATCGTAGCAAAGATTCACAGGGGATATGGTGGTGGGAGAACTATGGGGTATACAATGATGTAAGAAAAAAATACATATATGTTCATATGTGACTTAACCTAAAAGAGGGAATTTATATCTAGCTTATCAGAAATTCAATTATTTCATAAAATACTATACCTTTCTAACAATATGAAAAAAAATATGTAAGAAAATCTGATGTCATTGTCACACAAAAGACTTTAAACTAAGCATGCTTCTATTCAAATTACCACCTCTGTCACTTATACTTGGGGACCACAGATTTGTTTTTTTGTTTTTTGAGACTAGGTCTTGCTATTTTTGCCTGTGGAATCACAGGCTCACATTGCCCGGGGTACCATGGACTCAAGTGATCCCGAGTCCCAGCTTCCCAGGTAGCTGGGATTACAGGCGTGTTCCACCATGCCCAGCTGTTTTTTGGGACTAGGTATTGTTGTGTTGCCCTGGGCAGGACTCAAACTGCGATGCCCAGACCCTGCCGCAACTCAATAGCTGTTGCTTACAAGCATGCACCACCGTGCCCGGCAGACCACAGGTTTGTGGTGCACCTCTGAGCCTCACTTTCTGTATGTTTATTAGCCATAACAAAAAGGATCTTTTCAATTATCATGAGAAATAAATAATGTATGCAAAAGACCATTATGAAGTCCAATGAAGAAGGACTCAATGGTTATTTTAATTTCACCTATGTCCGCTTGCTTTGTGTTTGTGTAAAAAAACACTAAACCTCAAAACTTTGTAGCTGTAAAGTTAGTGTGTTTGCCTGCCCTCCCCCCCATCTTTGCTGGAAAGACTCATAAGAGATTTATCTGAATGTCTTCCTTCTTTTTGCACATTTTCTCATTAGACAATCACAAAGACGTACGAAACTAGCTCCTCAATAACAGTCGGTCAAGTTGATTTCCGATCAGGAAATTGCTACTCTGTGGGTGTATAAATAATAAAACCATCCTAGAATCTTGAACAGACTCCTAGATTCACTTTTTACCCATTTTAAGGTCTCACTAAAGTTGCATTAACATGTTTTGGCAAAATAGTATTTAACAAGAATTCCAAAAATGAAATCAGTGATTTTTAAACACAAACCTTGTGAGCTAAAAGCAGAAACTAAAAGCTAAAAGCATAATGAAATATTTATTTAGGCATAAGATAAATATTTTTGTCTCTAGTCTGTCACAATAGTTTCAATGTAGTGATATTTCCTTCTTTTTGATTGACAGTTCACCAGATTTCTATCAGTACATTTCTGAATTTTTACTTGACTTGAGTGTTGTTGAGTTTCTTCCTTTAGCCTTTTTCTTTATAAAATTGTGGGTTATTTCTTGAAATAGCCATATATTTTTATAAGACAGTTCTCTCCTTTGTCTGAGCTCTTAAAAATGGTAATAATATAATGCCTTAACCTTTGTTAACTCTGACATTGTAGAATATCACAAAATATATTTTTCTGGCTACCTAACAGATGAACAGAATTTCTGATCATTGAGCAAAATATTCTCCTGAGACCTATAATAAAATTGTGGCACCTGAAACCTGAGTTAGATTTGAACTTGGCAGTAGAACATGTTGTAAAATATCAGTATTCTAGAGGAGCTGAGTTTTCTGTATATATGATTCAACTTGCCATATTCATGCAAAATGGAATATACAAAAGCAGCAATGAAATGGAGAGTATTCACCCCAACAATAGCTACTTTCACAGATTGAAAAGGCTAGTTTACTGATCTCTACTGATGAAAACAAGCCTACTCACCAAGTAGTGATTATTCATACAGTGAAAAATTCCTAAATTCAGGAAGACTATAAAAAACTATTTATTAGATTATTTTAAGTTGATTTTCTGAACTTTTGACACAATATTCTTTGTGAAAAATTAAACTGAAATGATGTTATGTGGTTGTGTAAATTGAGTTATTTTACATAACAGTAAATATAATAAGCTTAAAACTTCATAACTGCAAAACCAAAGTCAAATAAAAAGCCATGTTTGGTTACTTCCAAAGTCCTAGTTTATTGACGAGGCTAGCTATTTTGGAAATATCTTGACTTGCAAAGAAAGACAAGAAAAAAATTTCATAGTCATCAAATAAAACCGTAAGTCTAGATAACAATTCCATGAAATAATAATTATATAGAAGTATTTTCTACATTATAATAAGAGGTTGATCATGTAACTTTCATAAAACAGCTTATTTCTGAATTAGCGATAACCTATAGTTATCTTTCAACAAATTACCTCTTTAACCAATGGGAAGCAAAGTGAACAGAATAAAATGATTTTAAATATAAGCAATGATTATAGAGGTTCATGGGGATAAGATAACCTAGAAAAGCTTTAATTATAATTTGATCCCTTCAGAAAAAAGATAAACTTCCTTTTAATTAGTACTATACACTATTTCATTAAATAGTCCATATGCACATAAGAATAACATTTTTTAATTAAAAGTTTTACTTGAACTCAAAACTAAGATAAATACTTTCATGAACAAAGAAATAAAAATAGAAATGAACAGGTGTGTTATTCTATAATGGGAAGTATATGGGATTGACTGGGAGTTATATTGAGCTCTTTATAGACACTCCAGGACAGGAGACGGGAACTAGATCCACTTGAGACTTTTATAGGGGCTGAGGTCAGACCAGCCACCTGTCAGAGAGGCCAAAATCACTTTCCTGACAAAATATAATGAATTCTTTAAAATTTAGCTCAAACATAGTTTTTACAGTTCTCAATATCAAAGGAGGTTCATTATTTTTTTTTTTAATCAGTAGGAAAACAGGCAGAAATGGAAGGGGAGTAAGATAATAAGGAGGGAAGGAGAAGGGAGAGAAGAAATGCTTAGAACTTCTAAAAGCAAAACAAAATGTGGCACTGAGATAAAAGAAAAGTGTATGGAACAAAATCTGTGCTTGGTTGAAGAGAGATTTAGTGAATTAGAAAATGGTACTAGAGAAGTTATAAGGGGCAGCAGAAAGGATATTCTACAGGGAATGTTCTAAAATCTCCACCCCAGTTACAAGCTATTGTCTCCAGATTCACCCTTCAGTGCATTCTTGTGAGAGCGGATGGAATGCCTTCAAACATCACTTCTATACAGTGAATACAATATTAGGCTTTCTCAGTAGAGGGTACTGGAGATTAATGGGGCTTGGCGAGGGTCAGCTGTGTGGATGAGGGGATATGCAGCAAAACTCTTCCAGTCATTCACACACAATAGACAATCAATATTGATTTGATGAAAACTTTTCCCAAACCCTTTAACCAGGGAAGTGAGAGCTCTGAAATCTCCCTATACAGACTTCTACAAGATCTCCTACCCACACAGGCAAACAGGACTGGCAAACAGGTCCTACAAACAGGACAGGCAAACAAGGTCCTACCAAATCACCATTCCTCTCCACATGTCCAAGCAGCTTACTTACACCCCATTGAATTCTCACTAAGCTGCCACTGCTTCAGGCTGAAGACACTCTTGCTGATTGTTCTGCTCTCTGAACAGTGTCTCCAGTGACTATAAATCACATCTAGTTAACCCAAAACCTTCTCTGCTAACCAATATTTGAATTAAACCTCCAGCAAGCAAAACATTCCTGGATAGTCCTTCCTGGCACTTTCCTTCATTCTTAGCATATCAAATAGTTTCTACATATCTTACAGGTTTTTTTGTGTTTTTTTTTTTTAGTTAAATCAGTAAATCTTCTATTGAAATATAACTGAAATGTAACACTTAATTAGCCTCGGATGTGCAATATTTGTATTTATTGCAAAATGACCAACACAGTAAATTTAGTTAGCATTCACCACCACACAGTTGTAAGATGTTTTCCTTGTGAAACTCTTAAGATAAACCTTTTTTTAGCAATCAAATATGCAGCAGAGTATTAGAAAACTTAGACAAAGTGCTATACATTCCATTCCCAGGATTGATTTATTTAAAATTGGAAGTTTCTACTTTTTGTTCACTTTTACCATTTTCACCCATCCATTACCTCTGATAATCACCAGCCTGTACTCTGCATCTACAGATTTGTATATTTTGTTGTTTTCTTTCCTTCTAGATTTGACACACAATTGAGATCATAAAATATGTCTTGTTTCAAGCTTACTTTTTCATTTACAAAATGCCTCAAGGTCTATCCATTTTATTACAAGTGGCAAGATTTCCTTTTTCATGACTGAATAAAATTCTTTAGCATGTGTGTGTCAAATTTTCTTTATCCATTCATTCATGGGTGGACACTTAGGTTGTTTCCATTATTATAAATGATATTCCAAGTAATTCTCTTTCTCTCTCTAAATATATATTTATATATATTCTTTATACACACATATAATTTGTTTAAACTCCTCTTACAATCTCTGCATTGTTGGGAAAGTGGATGGAGATCTGAATTAACTTTAGACTTATGCCAACTCTACATGTTAAATGAACTGACAATAAAAATAGAATGCATCATTTTTAAAAAGCATCTAGTAAAATGAATATATTGAATCAACTTAACTTAGTAGTAGACAAAAGGAAGAAAAAAGCAAAAGGAAACTATGTTTTAAAACATACTTGTGTCCACACATACCCATATATGCATAATAACTCAGAAGAAAAATCTGAAATTTCATAAATACAATAAAGATACACCCACTTGCTCATACATTTATAGACAGATATTCAGGTAGGACTTTTTTTTTTAGTCTTGAATGATGCAAAAGACAAAGAAGATTGTAATTGAAGGAAAAGGGTATCCCATACAAATATTAATCAATACTTTACACTAAATATAATCAGACCCAAAAAAAGCACCTAAAGTGGAAGACTACTACTAAGCAAACTTGAAAGTCCCAGTCAATTATTTTATATTGATTAGAACTTATGGGGAAGAAAACAGTCCCCCATGAAGTTATTTTGAGGAAATACACAACACTAGCCTATGCACCTATCAACATAGTCTTGACATATATGTATATATGTTACATATATAAAACAAAAATTGACATTACTACAAAAAGAAGTTGATATTGTCCTATAATAACAAAGAGAAGTTTTAACAAACTTCTCAGAAATGAATCAATCTTTTAGATATACAATTTGTAAGAATCTACATTAGAACACTGGTAAATATGTCAATCAAAAACTCTGCAAATAGAGAATTCACTTTTCCTTTGAAGAAAATATGTGACATTTACAAAGTATCACTATGAAGGAAATACAGATATTAAGAGTCAGGTTGATCACCCAAGGCACAATTAATATTAAGTACCAAATATCTAAAGGTAAAAAATGAAAATAAAACAACTATGTTTAGAAACTCAAAAGAAAATATCATTGCTAAGTAGGTTGCGTATTATAGAGAAAATCTTACTGGAAATCACAAAATGATTTGAACTCAATAGCATCAAAAGCACTTTCTGAGGTTTTCGAAAGCACAAGCCAAATTGCTTAGAGAAAATCTTTAAAAGATTGAAAATATTTAGTTAAACATTCAGCTCAGGAAGTCTGAAAATAGCAATAAGGTTTCAAAGAAAGTAGAAGGAAGGAAATAACGAAAACATCTTTTTTTCCATAGTTAATTGAAATGTAAATCAGAAAAACCTTTGACACATAGTGAAAGGGCACATTCAAATGTTCACTGGATTTTATTAGTCACAATAGAAAAAAACTAAATAAATTCCAAAATGCTCATCTAAAAGGGAAAATGATAAATTGTGGGATTTTCATACAATGAACTATAGTACAGAGGTTGAGAAGAAACTATATTGAATGGAGGAAAATAAAGTTGTAGAAAAATGCATATGTTACATTTCAATAATGAAGCACACTTATTCATAGATGAGTATCTCTAAACAGATATAAAATATGGCCCCCCTAGATTCCAACTTCAGAGCAAGGGTTGTCTATGCAGAAAAATAGATATAGCATAAATATATCATTAAAGTTTAGGTTATAATAATGATATAGATAGACTATATCATTAATAGTTTACTTTTCTGAAAAAAAGTAATATTAAAATGAAATATTACTCAAGTAGCTATCATGGATAATGGGTACTTGGTTGTTTGAATGGTTCATTGCTTGTTTATGCAAAATGTTAATTGCCAAAAGGAAAAAAAATGCTGAAAGAAAGATGTGAAGAGAGAGAAAGGAAAGAAAGGAAAGAAAGAAAAGATGGGGCAGGGGAGATAGGATGGAGCAAAGAGGTAGAAGTCAGGGAATTGATTTCCGGATTGGTGGCTAAATACCTTTTAGTTTTCAGGCATCTCAACTCCAATAGAGCTGTCTAACACTCAGGCCTTTATCTGTCTGCCACAGGTGTTTTGTTCTAGAATGTCGAGTAGAGTTTGTTGCCAAGTAAAGGGGATTAGGATTTTCTACGTATAAGTCAAATATCATTTTCCCTGCTTTTCATGCCATCAGCTGTGACTGGAATAGCCAAAACAGATTTATTTAATATTAATTAATGTTAATGAAAGTTAATGAAAATGTAAATAGCCTTGGGTAGCTGGTGATAATGGTGAGTACAGTGCTAGTCTCTGTCAAAACAGGACAGGGAACAGTTCAATCGAGATTCCCTGCTTGTTATGGAACTTGCTTGAGCAAGGGGCCCCTGTAGGAAGGCCTGAGGAGGGAGAACAGTACAAATATTAAATAGGCGAGTAGAGAAATACACAATTATTAAAGACAGGATGGGACACTGAGACTGGCTTGTAGTACTAGGTGGAGTGATTAACAGGTTTCTCTGACTACATGATATTTTTTATCCTTTTTCACCGTTGTATTCCCAGTTATAATGGGTGCTCATAGGAATTGCTTGAAATAAATTATGCTCTATTCACTATAAAAATCATAACAGATAAAATATATCCTAGAAAAACATAAGATGTTTTCAAACAAGGCTCTTTTAGGTCAAAACAGAAATAAAGTTTGTGAGCAGTCAAACTAAACCCAATAGGAGAACATTCCTGATGCATAATAACACTTAAATATTATAAGTCCATTGTTCTATATAAGTGTTTTAAGTTTTTATTCCTTTTGGTTTTTTTGAGGGAGAGTGCCAGTACTGGTGTCTTTGAAATTCTGCTAAAAAAATAGTGTTTTGTTAACAGATTCTTATCACTACAGAATTTATCAACTTAAGACTTTCAGTTACACTGAAATACTTAGAAAAAAACAACACTAGACTAAAGTAGCATCTGTAAGCATCTGTCCAGTGAGTGATCTTTGTTATTATTCTCACAGTCAAAAGTGGTTGCTTTGAATGTGCTATTAAAGGAAAAGTCTTTGTTCTGGAATGCATATAGTTTTAGCAGAGTAGCGCATAGAATAACATACCCTGTAAAACCGCTGCTGAATTCTCATGTCAGTTAGATTTTATTTGTGCAATGAGGGCAGAGTAATCTTTTCCATACATGTCACCACCATTTCTTCCCTGATGTACCATATAGCAAGCAAGGAGGGGGCAAGAGAGAGATGGAGGGTGGGCGGGGACAAAGGAGTTAATGAAAAATGTGCATTGGGAAAGAGAATTTTTAATTTCTTTCTAAATATGAGCAAATGTTTGATTCTGTCTATTCATGTTTTCTTCTTTGAAATATGAAGCTCCCACCTTGGACTCAGAAACTGTTTCACAAATGAGCTCTCAGTTGATATATTGAATGTATTTTCAGGAATGCATTCCATTGGAATGTATCCAGGACTCAGTGAAACAACATTTTATTGATCATTCTCTTTGAAATGAGATAGTTTCTAGAGTTCAATAGAGCTAGTGGTGCATCAGACATTCTAAAAAAAATAAAAATAAAAAATTCAATGGCAATACCAGGCTGAGTCAAAATTAGAACAAATTGAAGGAGTTCTATTATTTATTGATGTAAATGTGAATGTTCCTTTCACATAAGTTAGTACTGCTGGTTTTTATTAGAACTAGTTGTTGAATTCAGTGTCCATCCACTGAATCAAACAATATCTACAATATTTAAAATTAAGATGTTTAATTAAATTAATTAATTTTTTGATACCAGGTCTTGCTATTTTTGCCTGTGGAACTGCAGGTTCACATTGCCCAGGGTACAACAGACTTGCAATCCCCAGCCTCAGCTTCCCAGGTAACTGGAATTAACAGGCATGTGCCACCACGCCTAGCTATATTTTTTGGAACTAAGTCTCACTACATGCCCCTAGCGGGACTTGAACAGTGATCCCTGGCCCCAGCCGCAGCTTCCTAGACTGCCACTTACAGACATGCACCACCATGCCCAACCCCAAGATGTTTAATTTTAAATTTCTTTAAATGCACCTGAGCATTTCTTCAGGTAAAAATGTTTGTGGTGGTGCTCTATCTACTTTACTAAATTTATATAGTATGCAGATAAAGCATTTCAATCTGATCTCTATAAAAAGGTTGCTAGGTTTATTTAAAGGGGAACCAAGGTTTAACAGATTTAATCTGTTAAGGATATCTCTCACCATATGGAAACAATGTAAATGCCCCCCAGACAAATGAATGGATCAGAAACTTGTGGTATTTTCACACAATGGAATATTATTCAGCAATCAAAAAGACACATTTGATGCATTTGTGAAAACATGGATGGACCTAGAAGGAATCATGTTAACAGAAATAAGTCAGAAAGAAAAAGAAATATTGGATGATCTCACCTATATGTGGAATGTAGGGAAAACAAAAAACCCAAAAGGAGAAGTAAAACTAACAAACTGTCAGCAGAACTGAAGCATAGAGCAGGAGAGAGGAGCGTAAAATCAGGGGAAGAATGGGCACACGAAATTAAGAAGATGGTTCACAGGTGAGAAGGTGGTGGGAGAACTTCAGGGTAGACAACAATGTAAAATAGAATGTGTAATCAATTTGCAATAAAATACCTCTCACCTAGAATATTGTAATCATCTCCACACTCCCCAACATGCCCTCACCCCACTTTATCCTCTCTCCAGGCAATCACTTCTTAAGCCAGGAGGCAGAAACCTTGGTTAGATTAGCTCCTTCAGCTGCTCACCACTTTCATGGAGAGTAAGAGCCAAAACCTTATAATGAACCTATAGATCCCGATGTCCTCTTCAGCAGTGACCTCTTCTCCTGGTCTCCCCCTTCAGCTATATGAACGTCCTTGCTTGAAGAGGGAGACTGGTTCAGGATGATATTGCAGCTGTACCATCCCTGCCTGGAGCACCTCCCTGGCTGTCTACTCAGCCAACTCCTCCATCACCTTCAAGCTTTCGAGTGGCTCAGTTCACCTGCATCTCTTCTCTTGGTCCTCCTTATCCTGCTGACTGAATCTTTTATTCTTCCTAGAGTTAAACCCTATGACACTGTTTATTTGTTATATTTATTGTCTGTTTCTTCTCTTCTTTCAGAATGTAATCTCTTCAGGGACAGGCTCGATAATATATTTCAACTTGATAATATATTTCAGACATCTAAAAGCCAATTTAACACATAGTGGGCTCTCAAGAAATAAGAATCAAATAAATGAATGGATTGTCTGCACAGCTTAAGTTTGGTAGACTGATGCATTTGGAGGAGACAAAATTTGAGGTTACCCCTACCCTTAGAAGCTGTGGACCACAGGCGTGCTGAAGTGGGGGTACAGGTACTACTCAATCTATCCGAACTTGTGAGAAGTGACTTCCGTTGCAAGGATTTCAGTGATACCCCAAAAATATAATTACTATTTTCATGTTTTAACTAAGGGTGACGATCTTCCTGAGTCTTTTCATTTCCTAAGGTCCATGGGCTTGTCAGGAGACAAGATGCAAGATGGCCTCTGTGAGTATCAGAAAGTGAAGCCCTATAAGGCATAAATAGGAAGATTTTCTGATTGTGCACAAGTGAGGGAATTGAAGCCAAAGGTTCAAGAAGCTCATGTTCTGGAGAAAGTGAGCAAGGGTGAAAGTTTGGGTCTCAGGTGACTGCAGGTGTAGAACTGAGTTCTGTTTTCACACCCACAGGCGGTCACAGGCTTGCTCCCCAAATGAGCAGGCGTAGCCTCACCCACATGCCTTCTTAAAAGCTGATCTTCAGCATGGCTGCATGAAGTCTGTGTAGGTCCTAAGATGCAAATAGGCATTGGTGTGTGGGGAAGACCTCAAGGACACGTGAGGGGAACACTGAGGTACTTTCCACACTCAGTCTGTTCGGGTTGCTATGGCCTTCCTGTGTGACAAGCACCTGTATTTCTTCTCATAGTTCTGCAGACTTGCAAGTTCAAGATCCCTGTGCACAATTGGTGGGTGCAGGGCAGACAGACAGCAGGCTCCCTTTTCTCATTCTAATTTCAACATGGGTGCCATACACATGACCTTATCTAAACCTAGTCATTTCTCAAAGGCCCCATCTCCAACTCTATCACAGTGAGGGCACCCTAAGATCCAGTTCATCGCAGACCCCAAGAAATGCATGTGCCTCTGTAGAAACATTCTGGGGTCTCTCGGAGGTTTAATGAAGAGTCACCTGGGCTATTTAGGATTTTGGGGTCCCCTCCTCTCCCAAATCACCTCCACACCCACCTCTACCAATATGTCTGATACTTATCCACATGGATCTTCCCCTTTTAAACAAAAGAAAAAAAAAGCAAACTATTTTTATAAAGACCAGATTTATCTAAATGGATAGGAAAAATTTCTGCTGCATTTTTTTTTTTATTCAGCTACAAGTCACTCTGAGAAGTAATTAGGTTTATCTGACAGCGGTACTTGAAAGATTAGAAGTAATACCATATAAAACTGCGTATAATAACATGAAAAGTTAAAAAAAAAAAGGATTCTGTGAGAAATGGACTCAGATAATCCTAGGATAGGACATTCTATTTCTTCCTTGCAATCCACATTATTGATAGCTACATTATTTTTAGCCTTAATCATACTCAAAGTTATAATTGGATAGATTATCCTAGTGAATTCTTAAATCCTGGCTAAACATTTCTTTTATTACTCCCTAGAATCCTTTCATTACTGGTAGCCTATGGAATAATTTTTATATTAAGTTAAGCAATGAATTTTGAAATAAATATATCTTAAACTATAGCACAATTTAGGAGGTCAATATAACTGGCTTTAAATTTGACTGTTATCACATGTAATATCCACAGCTACTATTTATTTACACTGATAATTAAAATTGATTCTATTTTCAGAAGCTTCTGTAAACCTATCAAAACTGAGGGTACTTATCACCTAGAAAAATTTGTCAGTTTGATATCCTGCAATTAGTAGTTCTAAGGAACAATTTTCAGAATTTGTTATCTTTAGGCTTGAAATGGTGAACTTTCTCATAGTCACTGCTCGTTTAAGATAATTTTTCCATTATTTAATACTCTTAGGTTGTGCATTAATAATGGCATTAATATTTATTAGCTATGAAGAAAAGTCTCTTTTAATATGCTTTGAAAATGCCCTAAATATAAAAGTTTTGCCCACTCATCCAAATTGGTTTTCAAAAGGCCCTTGTGAACTGACTGTCACAATGATGTAAATTATGTAGTAAAAGAAATTATGCAGTTATTTAAATAGAGTTTCTTGGCAGGATACATGATCCTCGAATGCAAATCAGAATATTTCATTAAAGACTGAAAGTCAGTCTGTGTACCCATGATATATTATGGGTAGTAAAAAAACATCTTTAGAGGCAGAACCTCACGTTGGCTTTGCATGTGGTGTAATGCAAATAGCCACAGCTTCTTCCATTTCATAAAACTCACCAGCTGAAGAAGACCAGTAGTCAGAAGAATGACATTAACTGGAAAAGAATGACATTAACTGGAAAAAGAAAAATGGAGTGAGTATATAATACAAAATTGATGGGGAAAAAATTGCTCACATAAAGAAGAAAGTGAGATTTCTTTTATACATTGTTCTTTAGTACTTCTATATTTTTAGGTACCTCTTTTGGGTGAGCAACACTCTAACACTGTGGGGAATTTGTGGCTGTATATACAGAAGCTTAAGTTCTTGGAGTCTGTCATTTGTACATAAGAGTTTTTCCTGGTCAAGTCAAGAAACAGATGAATGCTATAGAAAGACCTGTTCCTACAATGGGATCAAGAAATAGAGTAGGGACTGTTTCACTGAGTAGGTAACCTTAACCATAGAGAAAAAAGACTGAGTAAGGATTGATTGGAAGAGAGTAAGTAGCTCAAGAACATAGAACTAAGTAAGTGTAGAAAGGAAATTTAGACTAGCTTGTGAAAGACTTAAAAGGTCAGAAACCTAAAGTGACTACTTAGAGCAATGAGCATGTTCTTGGATTACACCTTGTACCTTTGTGCATGGGGATACCGTGACCCCAACTTGTGAAAATCCAGTAGGTCACTAAGAGAAAAAAGCTATCCAGTGCATGAGGGGAAAACATCGCACCATGTTGAATTGTAAAAAGGATCATTTAGAATTTTTTAATCTTCATTACCCATGTATGAGTTACATATATATACATATGTGTGTGTATGGAAGTGTGACATAGCATAATGTAACCATCCTGTGTGATGTCACTTTTACTGTAGGCATCAGACTCACCAATCTGTATAGGTTCTTCATTGGTTCTAGCAGTGACACAGACCCACCATCAGGCAGGGCAGGGTCAGAGCTGGTTTGGGGGATGAACAGGAGGCATGTGAGTTCCCCAGACCTAGGAATCTCTGCGCACGCTCCCGCTCCCTCTCACATGCTCCCTCTCACATGCTCCCTCTCATGCTGCTCTCTTCATGAGATGATGCCAACCTTTTAGCCTTTCTTCCCAGACACTCCAGTTCTGCCCAATCACACACATGCAGGGCTATTCACAATCATGAGGAAGGCACAATACCACAGGTGCTGGTCATAGGAGGCTAAGGGCGGAAAGGCAAAAACCATGAAAATTTACTTACCCTACAAGCAGCTTCTTCTATAGCGAGGAGCAAGGGGCTTGGTTTAGGTCCATGTTTCACGCACATTAATGGCAAATAACCTCTCTCATTCCCTATTTCCTCATCTGTAAAATGGGGATAACACAGCTTCCTTGCAGAGCTTGTGTGTCTGTTAAATGAATTATTGCAGGTCCAAACCTTGTGACAGGGCCAGACACATGGTTAGAAGCCAAGAAAAGGTAGCTCCCTCTCACCTGGAGCCCCTCCCGGCTCTGTTTTCCCTTATTTATTGTTTTCCTCCACATTGAGGCCCATTTGATCTATTTTTGAGAGCTCTCTGTACTATAGATGGAGGATAAATGAGTTTTTTCTCCATTTACCTTTATGATCAGCACCTGCAGTACTTTGCCCTCCTCATGATTATGCATACCTGCCCCAGCAGGTGTGTATATGGGTAGTGGGCTCACCTGGGTCTGGGAAGAAAGGATAAAAGGGCAGCGTCCCTCCCCAGTGTGAGCATGTACAGGGGAGTGAAGGGAGCACGAAGAGTGCACTAGAAAATACCAGAGAAATTCAAAGGCCAGAGGAAGAATGTGAAGATTCCTGAGGGCCTGGGGACTCACCTGCCTCCCAGCCCCCTTAGCCTTGGCTGTGACCCTGGCCCTGACCCTGGCTCCTTCCCTGGCCCGACCCTGGCCTGCCTGGTGTGTCTGTGTCACTGCTAGAACCAATAAAGAACCTACACAGATTTGATCTGCTTGCGCTAAAATTGGCATCACGATCAGGATGATTGCACAACATTTGATCATAGAATGAAATCTAAATATAAGCAAGTTCGATAGAAGGAAACCCAGAGCAATACTGGGGTTTCAGCCCTGATCACCTTCTGGTGATAGTTTAACACTGACATGATTCTTGTTTCTCTTTGACCTTTTGCCCAGTTTTCTCCTTAAAATGCATCTTTTTTAACTCCAGTTCTCTCTGTTTCCTTGCCAAACTCCGCAGCCCTCATTTCATGCCTCTTACTCAGGATCTGTTGCCCGGAGCCCTGGTCTGGCTTATGAGAACTTGCTGCTTAAACAAGCATCCCTGATGGGTCTTCTTCAGGCCTGATTGGTTCAAAGCTTATCACCTGCCTCAGGTTAAGGTTGTGAGTGAGTGTCCTTCAACGCTCTTGTTTTGTTTGTCCAGAACTGAGTCACACACACTCTCCCTAACCACAGCCCCTAACAACTTTCCGAGAGCACTAACTGGACTCTTCTGTTACACTATTAGACTTTCCCTGAAGTCTGCAACTGTGGAAGTATGTGATTACATGTACACATTAAGAAAATCTTGAATTCCTGGTAAAGAAAGAACAATTAAATGATGAATTCAGAAATCAGGGTGGTAATGTACCATCACCCAGGTTGTGACTGCCCAACTCCAGGAGTTTTGCCAACTTTTTCGGTCTTACTAATCAGATAATCCGTTTGGGCTTTGTTTCACATGTTGTTACTTTGAAGCTCCTTCTTTGTAGCCCAAAAGAAGGTGAAAATTAAAATGTGGATGTGGTTTACTTTATGAACACTGAAAAATAATACTATTTTTTTTATTTCTTAAAGCAGCTAAAATAGGAAAATTTAAGTATTTTCTGTAGCTGGTATGCTACATAAAAATAACAATGGAGCAAGATTTTGTTGTCAGATTATCATTTGTCCACTCCTCCAGAAATATAATAGTAATCACATAGCTGTTTACTAAATTCAAGCCTGGTGTTGTCAAATTTGGATAAGAGATAGATTAGTGAAAAAAGATGTGAGATAGGAGACAAATTGAGGCCACTGCTATAGTTAGCCTTGTGTGTGTGTTTGGAAATTTTGAAATTCCATGTAAAAACTGACATTTGATCTGGATTCTGCTTTACTATAGCAATTTTTCTCCATTCCATCCCCAAAATTCCATACAATGGGTGACTATCAGCTTCCCGTTGTGACCAGATCTCTGGATGTCTTTTATAAAAGAGAATGGCACAAGTGTCTAAAGAGAATGAAAGGAGAAAAGCAGTCATTCTCAACACTATCATCATTGAGGGAGAAATCCAAACCCTTGTGTCAGCCAGCAATATACGTTATCAGTAGCAGAAACAAAGGAACATTCACATGACAATGACCCATCCTGTTTTATCACCACATCTTAAAACATCTTAAAAAGTCACTCTACTTTCTGTTGCCTTCTATTTTAAGTCATCTCCCAGGCCTGTTTCAGAATTCTTGGTTCAGCAACCTGCTTCAGAAGCTTTATCTCACCATTGACATATTGTCTTTATTCCAGCATGTGGCTGTGAGTTTCTGTTTGTAACTGACCTCACTGAATCCACTTATTTTATTTATCCCATTAGCTCCACGGGCTAATAACTAGGCAGGCAGATTCCATGACAAGGCTCAGTTAGAATATATATGTATGGGGTTTTGTGTACTGGCTACCCAAATACTGATTGTTTTATGGTCACCAATATTTATGCCATTTATTTATAACCTTTACATAACTATAAAGATGCTTTAACGTTTACTATATGTTTATACAGAACTACTCCTACCAGCAAAAAACAGCTTCTGAGCAAGAACAGCGGGTAGAAATTTTATGGAGACAAACATCTGTTTCATAGAGGAAAATACCTTCCTATCAGACAAAGGGATGCAAATGGAATGAGCTTTCTCATAGAATATAAATGGTATTTCCAAAGGGTGTTTCATAGATCTAGATAAGCTTATTCTGAAATGCGTATATCATTTGTAGTCAAAATAGTTTTTGAAAGAATGCAAGTTGTAAGATGTACATTCCCCAACTTGAAGAATATTTCAAAACTGCAATATCAAAAGAAAGCAATAGCAGTGAAATGCTGGGTTCATACACCAATGAATCAGAATAAAACTTAGAAGCATACCTGCAAAAAAAAAATTGTCACATAATTTTTGAAATAGGTGAAAAAACAATTCAGGGAGCTTATTATATACCAAGTATACCTCAATCAAACATTTTTGTTTGCTTGTTTGTTCTAATGGCACACTAAGTTAATAAGAAAACCTTCATAGAAGGGACAACCTGTTCATTTGGTAGAGAACTGGGCCAGGTGATTTGAACTCTGTCTACCCCAATACTATAAGAGTCAAGTGAACTTTTCAGAGAAAACCCATAGCAAAACCTATTTTAATAGGAGAATTCACATCTTTGAACATGCCTCCTTAAAATGCACTTACAAGATTAGTTTTGTTATTTTCAAGACTCCTTTTAACATTGAAAACTAAGAGATGGGATGCCATTGTCATTATTAATATATTGTTATCATCAACAATCTTGAGTCACTAAAGTCACCTTTAGTAAGTGTATAAATGCAGGTTCTTTTTGCATTTTGACAACAGATGCCTTTATTAATTACCTCAATTTATAAAAATGAACATTATTGAAAGATTGACATATCCTTAAATACATTCTAATAGGAGTTTTAAAATACCTGATATCTGGTCAACAGTACAACTTCTATACCTTGTTCTAAATACACATCAATTCTTGGAGCATATGGTTGACTTTTCAGCACAGCAGTTGGTCCAGTGCCTCCAGCAACAGAACATAAGATGTCATAATAGCTCCCAATATTGGTTTCTTCACACCTGAAGGCAATGAGAACACAAGTCTCTTCATAGTCAGGAAACTCATGCTTTGAGCAATCTTGAATGGTGTTATGCATTTGAATTTCCTTGCCATTTTCTTCTTGCTCCGTTCATAGAAAATGTACGGATGCTGATCCAGTTTCTTGCTGCAGTGCTTGAGTATCACAGCTGTTCAGCCAGCAGGCCTGGAAAAGGTACCATTCTCTATGGGCTCTAACAGTGGGATGAGTTTATCAATATTGATGCAAGATAGTATAATTTGCTTTATCTCAACCAGGCGGGTTTTTCTGTGCTTCTTATTGCATTATTTATGTACTTTCCTTTGAACAGTAACGTAAATTTGGCATTTCTGTTTACAAGCTTTTATATTTAAGATTCACAGACCTTTCTGAGATTAGCAGAGAATGAATTATTTCCTCCCATGTCATGGTTTTGAGAACAGAGTCTCAGAGGAAATAATAAAATTACTAAAGGTCCCGTAGGTAGGAATGGATCCCACCAGATCACATGTCCGGTTCTGCTGTATGTCCAGGCTGTGTCCTTTCCTGTGTATCATTCTGCATCTTAAGGTTCTTCCAACATTGGCTGTGGTGGTTGACCTGAGATGTGCTCACCAATATCAAGGTCTCCTCTCGTCTCCGAGAACATTTAGAAGATTTTACTTCCTAGCTAGTCCTCTTTTGCTTAAGTGAGATCACTCAACTAGGTCTGCCCATCGATCATAAGCATAAGTGGTATGAGTCACTTCTGGCCTGGGTTGGCTAAGACTTTCTAAAGAGATTGCCACACTCTTCCTTCCCCTTTTGCTGGCAAGCATGGAGACCATATGTTGAGACAGTAGACCAGATTCGCTGAGAGCCTAGATGACTGAGTCACTACACGGAGGAGAGCTGTCCTGGTGAGTCACCTGAATTAAACATACTTTGAAGAAGAAATAAATTTTCCCAGTTAAGCTACTGAGATTCAGGGTTTTATTATCACAGTTGGAAAAGTTTAGCCTATTCTAGTGCAACCCATGTGGATCCTTTCTACCACAGTTAGCAACACCTTATCATGATCGTCCAATACATAGCATCTCCCATGAAGAAGTTTTCAAAAAATCTTCTTTGGAACTTTGGAAAAAAAAATAAAGCAGAAGGAAATGATGAGGTTTGGTTAAGGATTAGGTGATACAATTTTAAATCAAGTGCTCAAGGAAAGACTCAACATTTGATCAGTGCCTTAAAGCCATGGAGATTCTTATAGGAAATGCACTCATGGTGAAAGGAGATTGTCAAGTACCTGGTGTTTGAGGAGCAATAAAGAGACCAGTGTGGCAGGGATACAGTGAGTGGGGAGGGGGACAGTAATGAGAAATGAAGTCAGAAAGATGAGAGAGATACATCTTGGAGGCCTTCTAGGATGGTATAAGAACTTTGCTTTCACTCAATGTGAAATTAGATCCATGATGAGGTATAGAATGGTAATGATCTGGTTTGGTATGTATTTTTACAAGATTATTTACTTAAATCATCTATATGATACTGGCATTTGTTTGCAATGGATGATGTTTTTTGCATGTAAACTTGGCTTCGCTCATGTCATTCTCACCAGACCAATGCAGGTGGTCTCAACTCTGAACATTTTAGCAATGACGCTCAGACATCTATCTACATTTCGCAGTGATTGAAATACCTGTCATCATCAAAACCCTTGCCAAGTATATTTATGCCCCGTGCTCCACTGTTCAGCATCAAAATAGTTGGATATAATTTCAAATAACATCTGCACCAGTACTTTGACTGTCCTAGGCAACGACAAAATAAATGCATTGATTTCCCAGTTAAGCCGGGAGTTTTCAGGGTTTTATTGACACAGTCAGAAAAGCTCAGCCGACGATATTGGCTCAATATCTGAAAAAAGAAAATCATTTCCCAGGCTCATTGACCTACTCTGGAACATGTGCCCATTGCCCCTTCCCTTATTAGAATCTCCCCCACCCCACTGTAACTCAAATCAGAAAGTTCAGAGATCACTGACAATTTCTAAAAGTTCTTTCTCTGCCATTCCTCTGCACCCATCCTTTCTTCCCTTAACCCCAATGCCATTATCTCTCATATAAATTGCTGGAACAGTCCCCCAAGTGTCCAGCACCCCTGTTCTCTCGTTGCACTCTGCTATAGGAAGCAGTTTTCTAAACACAAATCTTAATGTGTTGCTCCACTCTGCTAGGAATGAGTTACACTCTTTGGTCTTTAAGATCCCTCTCCATCAAGCTCCTATCTGTATCTCTTGCCAGTTCTATATGGCAGTTTTGGCTGTGGCCACATGAAACTGCTTGTTGTTTTCCAAACATTATAAGCTATTTCACACCTCTGTGACTCTGCACCAGCCATCTGCTGGAATATATTTTCACCTTGTCTAACTGACCAATTTCTACCACTTCCAGCCTCTGCTTATGTTGTCATTGTGATGCCTAGACCAGCTCGAGAGTGGCTCAAATGTGCTCTCATCTCAAAGATGACTTTGAAATTAACGTGTGTCACCCCCAGAGGACAGCTCTGAATGCCTAGCTCCTAAGACAGAGGTATTATGAATGCACAGTTGGTGTTCAGTCCCTGTTGCATGAACTAATGACTCGATACACCATGCTGGCTCTTTTCCTGGCATTAACACAAATAAGATGTCCTATCTGCATCTCGACACCCATCCTTTGAGGCTCAGTGGGTAGAAATAGCATTGTGTTGTCATATCCTCTGTGAGAGGGGGAAACTGATTTCTTTCAGCAGTTTGTTGGGTAAGTTGAAAATAAGCAATCCTTTAATATTGAACTTGTCCTTATTTAGGGTTCTTTTTCTGGCATTTTATTGCCCCATATTGATTTATCTTTGTAATTCTTTGGCTTTTCCACTATAATTAAATGATTACCATTCTTTTTAGGGCTAACCTCATTTTCTTATGTGCACTTCATGCTTTGGCTATAAAAGTGAAACCCACTGAGAAAAGTCAGCTCCTAATTTCTTGGTTCATATGAGCATCTGAATGCTGAAACTTGTGTAAAAATAGATTTCACTCAAGAGAGCAACTATTCTAAAATTACAATAATAATGGAGGAAAATGAAGGTACCTGATTTTTAAGGGGTTGTATTTCAATGATAAATTGTTGTTTATATAGTATTCATAAATGACTTCTTTATTTCTTATTATAGGATAGCATATGTTCTCAGATGGGACATTGCTGTTTTTTGTCTCATCAACTTGGATCCCCCCCCCCCACCTCTAGTCAGAGTAAGCCATGTTTGGTTGAATACTGCAATAATATGCTGTTTTAACTGGTGGTTGAATCATCTGTTTTTGCAGGATTGGTACTGCATAGAGTTGAGTCATATGTCTCATGTCAAAATGGAATGTGAATTTTAAGTTAAAAGTAAAATGAACCCTTAAGCATGCTCAAGTGAAAAACCACAGCAACCTGTGGGCTGAGCATTTTCATAGCTACTACTCGATTTCTTCCGCAAGGTACATTATGATCCCCTTCATAGTTTCATGCAGCAAGTGGAAAAATCCAAGCTCAGCATAATACTGTTATGAAAAGGATAATATTAGAAATGATTTCAATTTCTCTGTTATCAGCAATAAGCCTTGATTATCTACTCATTAAAGGCTTTCCTTGATTGCAGAATTTCAAGTGGCCAAAATGAGAATCCAGTCTTTTGCAGCCAGTAGGTACCATCTAGGGAGTGTGTAGCAATCGATGTGCTTGTTGATCCTGTTTCTCTACCTTGGGATGAAAAGTTCACTACATGAACACCTGGGTCAGCTCTCCAAGGTTAAAATGCAGAAGTCAGGAGACCTGATGATGGAAACACATAGAACTCAGCCCAACAGCACCAAGTTCATGCTACTGCTTCCTGACTAACCTCTGGAACTGGAAACAGGACATCTTCTTAGAGGATGCTGGTTTTGAGAATTCAGCTCCCTTCCAGTCCACCTTCAAATTTCTTAAAGCTCACTCTTAGTCTCCTTACTTCACCTTGACCCAGGAGTCAGAAAAACACTGTAACGATAATGGTTGAGAAGAATATATTTCAAGTTGGTGAGTCAAAAAATTTTGTGAAACATTCTTTATGTATCATTAATTTCAAGTTCCCTAAATGTCAGTGAATATCATAGTTCATAGGCTGTTCATGTCTGGAGAACACTAAACATAGGGCAGTTTGTTTAGATTAGGATCTTGTTGATAAGAGAACATAGGTTGGAAGCAAGGTGATGTAGAATATGGGTGAAGTAAAAGTAGGGAGTTTTCAGGAGCAGGTACAGAAGAGAATGAGGAATTCCTATATCTCAAGGTGCATTTTTCTACATCAGGAAGGAAACTGTGAACCTCACTTCATCCACAGAAGAGTGATCCACTTTAGGGAGGGGCTGTGAATGTCACCAGGTAGCAGACTGAGAGAATGGAGAAGATCTGTATGTTGGAGGCATGGTGATTACATGGTGGGAGCATGAATAGTGTCACAAAATGCATCAAGTAACATAGTATTGATGTATTCTACTTATATAAGTCATGACTCGGTAACAAATTGAGATGGTCCCTTAGTGCAACTCTATCTGCAAGAATAAATGGTCCCTTAGAGCAACTCTATTTGCTGTATTTCTCTTATACTTAGCAAAAATTAGCCTAATTGCTTCAAAATATGCTCTTTGAGTAATATTGTATAAACTACACTTACTTTCATTTTCTTAAATATCAGTCTATGATGAACATTGTGACTCTGCTCAGTCTCAGACCTTTGTGATCATTTTGACTTAATTTCACTTAAACATGTATGACAATTATCATAGTTCATAGTTACTAGGCACTTAGTATATCCCAATGTATTCTAGTTACATACACACTCATTTCCTTCTCCTAGCAAACTTATGAGGTAGATACACTAACTATGCAGACTTTTCTTAAGAAAGAAAATGAAGTTTGGTGAGATTGAGCAGGCATAGTATGACTGTATTATAAAAAGTAGCAAAAATTGAGTTCTGTCTATTATCAAGTTGCCTTCTTAAGCTGCCTGGAATGTACCATATCCCAGCAACTTCCAAATTTATATGGAAAAACACAACTTTATTGCAATACTGGTTCAGTATTGCTTTTTGTATAATAAAAACTTTTGGAAAGAATATTAATTGTAGATAAGTTACCATACCTTGGTAGCCAAGAGGCATCCAAATGAAAAATAAAGTGCAATGAATAGCATCAAGGCCATAAAAGTTCAGCAAAGAGGGGCTATTCTTCCTTTCTCATTCCATCTTCTAGCTTTTTTTCAATTCACATTAAATCTCCACCTTATTTTTCCTTTGAGAATAGATGTTTTTAAATGTCTTCACTATCTTCAAAAATGTAAAGGATAGCCCTTGCTTATTAAACTAAGTACAACTTTTACCATATATTAATATTTTCTTGATTCTTGGACACTATTAAGGATGATAGACTCTTGAATCCTACTTATAATGTCTCAAGTTGACAGAGAGCTTTTCTGTATTTTAATATACTAAATATTGTTCTATTGTCACTCTATATAAATTGATTTTTTAATGCATTTCAATTGTGTGTAAGTATGAGTCCGTGTGTGTATCTCACAACTTTCTTTGACGTTAGGAGAACTTTCTTCTCCTTAGGTTGCGTCTCTGTCGTGGCTATTGTAAATAATGTTTCAGGAAACCCAGGGGTGGGTGAAGATATCTCTTCTCCATTATGTCTTCTTTTCCTTTGGAAACATACCAAGTAATTCTATTTTTAAATTTTTGAGGAACCTCCATACTGTTTTCCATAGTGATGGTATCAATTTACCATCCCACCAACTGTGCATAAATATTCCCTTTTCTCTTTATTCTTGCCATAATTTTTATTTCTTATGTTATTTTTTATAAGTCATTCCAACAAGTATGAGATGACATCTTATTGTAATTTAATTTGAATTTTCCTAATGACCTATGTTGTTAAGCACCTTTTCTTGTAGCTGTTTGCAATTTAAATATCTTCTTTGGAAAAATATCTGTTCATATACTTTGTGCATTTTTATTTTTATTTTATTGTTGAGTTGTATGCATTCCTTATGTATTTTGGATACCAACTCCTTATCAGACACACGATTTGTGAATATTTTCTCATATTCAGTAGGTTATATTTTCATTTTGGTGATCGTTCCTTTTGTGAGAGTAAATTCCCATATCTGTGTTTTATCTTTGGTAACATTGACTTTTTTCATAGTTGCTCTTATGCCATTTTATTGAATTTTTGCTGCTTCAAAACTCATTTGGGCTAAATAGGACATTAGTAGACAAATAATGGATCTAAAAAGCAGACAGTACAGCCTTTTAGAATAGTTTTAAATTTAGAGCAAATAAGCAATATGGAGGACCTGATAAGTTTTCCTATTTAGAAGAGAACTGCATTTTTTTTGTCCCAGCTCCCTGTTGAGTGGGTTTGTAAAATTTTGATTTTTTTCCCTGAAGTTATACATTTTTTCTCCTTTGCATTGCAAATTTTAGTTGTTATCATTATCTAGATAGGTAATATCAGATGTTTTATTGTGACTGTAAAATTGTTACTCTCTCTCTATCAAGTCAGTGATCTCTGTCAACTCCTCCTTAAACATCTTAAATCTCCAGAAGGCCGTGCTAGTGAATATTCTCCCTGAGTAGTCTCCAGGCAACAGAATTCCAAGCAGATACTGCTCAGGACACAAAAGTGAATAAAAATAGGCTAAGGTGATAAGTTTGGAGAAAGGAAGAATTCATAGATATGTAGATATTTAAAATGTCTATATATGTTTATCTGTGTGCATATGTATAAATTAGGAAATACATACATATAAATGATGGGAAGTATTTATATTTAGATATTATGGAATTTTAGTATTTATTCAAGATGTGTTTAATATTTGATTGTTAATATAAAGAAATAATATTATTCTTAAAATATAATTTCAGTTCATTTTTAGTCATGTGTCTCAAATTACATACATTGTTTTAAATAGTAAGATAAGTGGTCAAGGAAGATAGGACTGAAGAGTTGAAATTCTGTCCCACCAATCAAGATCAAGCTCTAAATAATCTTACTCTCAATAAATGAAGTTCTCAAATATTCCATTATGACAGTAGCTTCAGGTGCTTTTAATGGTATTATATCACCTTACTGAAATTAGCAAGATGTGGTTTTTTTGCAGACACCGGTGAGATTCTAAAATTGAACTTTGTGAGTGGGTAGATTGGAATGCAGGGGACGAGGTTATGGTTCATGACAGATTTAGATTTTTAATAGTGGAGCTAATGTAGTATATATGTGTGTTCATACATGTATGCATCACATGCAGTACACATATACAGACGCATACATATGCATGCAACACATATATGCATACACACATGTGTATACGGGTACAAATACATGGCATATGTGCATATGTATATGTGCATGTGTGTACACATACACATGTATGCATTGTTGATTCTCAATAATGAACACCTAGAACTTACAGAATATTATCATACAGTGCTACTTCAATTTAAAAAATAAATAAATTGACTTTTATGCAAAAAAACGGTAAATTTAAGACCATTACGGGTATCATCTAGTTGTTATTTTCCTTGTCTTGCTGACCTCCAGTATAAAATAGACACTTTTGACCACAGCAAATATACTCAGGTATTCTCTATCAGGCAGAATAGAAAGACAAACAGTATTAAGCTAGCAACTGGTGAATAAGAAATAAACAGAAAAAAAATAAACTCAAAAAGATTCATCTAGAGAAACGGCACACCACCTGTTCCACATATGGTGTCAAAGATAAGAGAATTTAAATAAAATACCTTATGTGTAACTCACTGGTATATGACAGCATAGAAACAAGCAATGAACTAGAAAATATAGTTCAAGTTAAAAGTGTTATAAATAGACTTATGACAACTGTTTTAATGTATTTAAAGAATCAGAGGCTCTAAAAGACAGACCCTGATATATCTCACCCTGATAAATGTAAAAGTCAAAAGAAATTCTAAGAGTCAAAATGATTTAACAATTCTCCCTTTGCTGGAAGGTTTGCAAACTGAAATAATTAGTGTACAGGAAAGAAACTGTGTTTAACTTTCTTTTAAAATTTTAAATTTAAGATACTTTCTGATCTTATTGCTCTATAAATGTGACAACTCATTTTATCAAACTTGCTGTGCATTTTCATCTGCTGCCTGATTAGCCTGCAAAGCAAGCAACATTTGCAAATCCATTTCTTCTCTTTCTGCAAGACCAAAAAATAAAAGCATACATAGTAAATGAACTCTACCCATGCATCTTTGGAGTTAGGAAAGAGAGCAAGGCTTGCTTTCTCTTGGTTTTATTTCTGAGCATCTCTGTCTTCTGTTGATTTCATTAAGCACTGAGTGAATGAATCAGGGTTTTATTTGACAGTTTTTGATGAATTTTTTTAGGGTACAAGAATATTTCACTCTTAACATGTTATTGACCTTAGATTGTTAAGTTTTGCTATTGCTTTTATTTTTCTATTTGGCATTTTTCTTTTTGTCCTAGGCAAGCCAAACACAATTTTCTGCTGTAGGTTATTCCACACCTCATTAAAATATGCTTATCCCGGACACATCTTCATCAGCGCTCTCTCACTCTCTCTCTCTTTCTCTCTTTCACCATGTGCTCTTCATCGCCACTATGTTTGCAGACTGTCATTAATTCTTAAACTACTTCAGAGAGGTAGCTAAGAGGGCATGACTCACCATATTTTCATAGAAACTGTGTGAATTCTTCCATCTAGGTGATAAACTGAAATTAGGACCCATTATCGCCACTGGTTAAATGAAGAAAATGAGGCAAAAGTTTAAGTGGTGAACCAAGGGGAAGGTGTCTCTATGAACAGAAAGAAAAAGCTTTTTTCCATTTCAGCTCACACTCCTCAATCCTTAAATTTCAGCTCACACGCCTCAGTCCTTGTATGCACTCCATTGTTGACCTCTCTCTTAGATTGGAAAACAAATGGAATCAGAAAGTTTGTGGTGGGTGGTGTGATAACATACAGCTGAAGATGTGTGAAACTATTCCCCTAAATCCTATAGTATGTTAGAAACCCATGTGACCTCAATTAAAAAAAAAAACAACACTACAAAAATAAAAGTTTTTAAAATAAACAGATAACAATTTTTATAAAAACAAAATCTCTCTAAGAAGTGTTAGAAGTGATCAAAGGAAAGGAAACATTGTTTAATACGCAGTGATTTATACTTCCTAAATTTATCGCAGGGAAATCGGGGAGGCATCTGTTCAAAAAGGTCCTTTTACCACCTTATTGATTTTGTTCTGAGGAAATACGTCAATTATAGGATTTCCTTGAGGAAATGCCCATCCTTTTCTTTGAGTATCTAAATAGTACATTGAACAAGCTTGATGCTTGCTAGATAAGCAGAACTCAACTCCATCTAACCAGCCTTTTCACAGCAAGTTCCCGCCTCTGGGGACTGAAACACTGGCTCATCGATGACTTTCCCACTCACTCTTAAGTGTCCTCAGTCTCAGAATTCCCTCCTTTGGAAAGGTTGACTGCGTCATCTAAGACGTCAGTAAACATTTCAGACTTCAGGGGAAGTTTTTCCTTATTATAGAAGGGGGGGGAGTCAGAGGTCATAGATCACTTGTCTCTGGGGAAAAAACTGTGCTTCCCCCTCACTTCCCCCACCCCCTCCCAGGCCTCCTTCTCACATTCGGTGCTCCAGCTGTGTTGCCAGCAGGAACAAGAAGGAGAGAAAGGAAGGGCACAGGAATCTTCTGGTTTGGCTTCTGGGAGGTGCAGCAAATGCCTGAAGAATAGCATTGAATTCAGCACTTTTTTGGTTACAATTGTGATGAGGAGAACAAAATCGACTTCTGACTGGACCTGCTGTCTGTGTCGACCCTGCACATTGTTCCCAAGTCCACCTAGTTTGTCTCTGGGTACTCCAGTTCCTCCCCCACCCTAAAGACGTGTGTGCTAAGCTAACTGGAATATCCATGGTCCCAGTCTGGATGAGTGTTGTGTGTGGGTATGAGTGCACCCTGTCTTCTGTCCGGGGGGGAGTCTCCCCCTTGCACTCTGAGCTGAGAAGGGCTCCAACCACCTCCAACCCCAGATCAAGGAGGTTGGAAAATGAGGGTCCGATGAATGGATATACATTATTTCTTGCTATCTGAAGTGTTTCGAGTCTTGACTCGGAAATGCAGTAATGCTTTTGTGACCAGGAATGTGTGACAGGAATCTAACTCGGTTATTTACCTTCTGGGAAAATTGGTTCCATGTGTGTTTTTCTGCTTGGGGTCAAGTCTCTGCTGGTGGAGGGGAGATCCATTTGAGTACTGACCAGGCTTCCTCTCCTCTGCTATGTCCCTGAGAGACAGCGGTGATTAGGTACTTCGTCCAGGGCTTGTGAATACTCATTTGAGTCATGTTCCTCACACTTTTTTGAGAGCTTATCAAATACAAAAGATGGAACTCTTGTAAAGCTGGTCACCAAGATTTCAAGCCAAATGAAAATATCTGATCCAAATGTAATGAGAGAACTCAATTTCAGATTCCATTCAGACTTTTTAATTCAGTAGGCATAAAATCAATATTTACACTCGGGTCTCCTAAAAAAACGGTGTTTTGTTTCTCAGTATAGGAGAGAATTATGCATTTTGAAACATAACATTCAAGGGCCTTGATCTTAAATAGACTGATTCTTGAAAGGCAATTTGTTTCACAGTATCATAATAATGATGTCAGAGGCAAGGAGGTATGAGTCTCAGTTTGGGTTTGTGACTTGAGCTACACTTCACCGGGTTCATGGCATTTTAATAACTTGAACTTAAAATATTAAAAGATCAAATTATATTTCTCAGTCCCATGTGGTGTTGGAACTTCCCTTAGGGAGTAATATAAGAAGCAAATTTTTTATTAGTAGCAGAAGGGGAAAATAAAGGTCAAAATTTATGGAACATAGTTCAAGACCCTATGACCATTTTTATGCTTCTTATAGCACTTTTGCTAACTGAGTTGCTTAAAAAACAAAATAAAAGCAGTCTTTTATGGTATCAAATCAGAATTTCTGTTAAATGGTTTCTTTCATGTTCTGTGACTTGAGTGAAACAAAATTGATGAAACATTCTTTGAAATCATGAACTGGTGAATTGATTGGAATAATCCCTATTGGTTTATAATAGGTAACTGTTGATATTTTTTCCAGGAATTGTTCCTGATGAGGGTACATGGGTGGGAGAGAGCTCACTTTGCATATAAAATCTGATCAAATGTGAGAATATTTTTCAAAAACAGTTTAAATTATTAACACTACTGACTTCAATTTCAATTAAAAAAAATTAAAATCTTTAATGCTGGTGCAACGTGGTATAACTAAATTCAGTATCCCTTAGTGACCTTGCTGAAGGATCAAAATCAAATAACTTATATGTTACTGTCCAATAAATGCCTTTCGTTATGATAAATAGTTTCAAGTTCCTCATCCTACTGGACTTTAACAGCATCAAAGCAGTTCAGAGAAATTTGAGTTACCATTAAAAATGAGTAAAGGAAATGAAGGTATCCCCTTTCATTAAGATTTGTTCACATCTGCTAGGAAATTGATCTTCCTTGCTGAATGTGGGTTAGGTGAGCAAGAAAACCGGGAACTGGATAAATAATTGGTCTGAACCAATCTTGCAGTTTCTGAGTTGCTGAACTAAATCTTCTCCCTATTTGAAAAACACTGATGTATCCATTTTCATAGAAACAAATATTCCCTTTCATGGCTATCTATAAACAGAAAAGGCTGTGATCAACCATTCCAATTCTATATTTCCATAACCTTTTGCTAATATCTTACTAGTCTTAAAGCTTACCAACTAGAAATAGTTTCCATGTTGAATATTCACCTTGTACACATTTCATTTTGTCTGATATTTTTAAAACTAAGTAGTTTTTTCTATTTATTCTTTGTGAATAAAGAAATAGAATGAGGAAGAAAAGAAAATAATAACAAAATTCATAAGACCTCCTCCAGGTAATCTCTGTAAGTGAAAATCTTTGACTTTAAATTACTGTAGCTTTTCATTGAGAAATTGCTAAAATTGCCTCACTTCCCAGTACCATGTATTTGAGTCAATCTGATGTTTCTTTGTCTCTGTCCTTCACTTCCTCAAGCAATCTCAACTAAGAAAGAAAGCTCTGAAGCATCATCAGGCCTCTTTGTTACCCCAGCACAGCAACCCCCGACTCTGGCTCTATGACTCTGACTCTATGTTAGTGCCTTTTGGATAACTACAGAAACAATAGCTGCATTTATTCTTAGAGATTTGAACTGAATTGAGTAAGGGTAAGAACACAGACAGTGGCATTTTTTTAATTTTAATTCTAATCTAACTTAAAAACATACTTGTGGACCTCAGCCTTCAGTCTGAGGCTAAATGGATGGGTTCTCATATTCTTCACCAATTCAGGTGCAGGTGGGGGAGGGGTGATGGGGGGGATGGGCAGCTTCAGTCCTATAGTTCAGGGAGCTTGGAGCTACCGTTGATTCCTTGCAGGTTTCCAGTCTTGGAGATGTATGTTCATACCATATTGGAGAGACGTCTATTTTGTTTCTGAACTACCCCCTCTTACAATGTCTCGTTCTAATATCAATATTCTTGCCCACAAAGCTGAAACTCAGAGAAGTCAAGTCACAGACATTGTGAGTGACAGAAACTGGATTGAAACCTGGGCTTGCTGAGACTGTAACCTGTATGCTGCATCTTTGCACTGGTGACTCAGAACAGCTGTGGAGCAGAGACAAAGTAAACCCTGAACTCTCGGTGGCTTAGCCCAACGCCTTCTTATTTCTTGATCACATCAGCACCTCACGTCTGTGTTCAGAGTCTTCCTGTCAAGCCTCAGTTGTTCAACCCCCAGTGGATCTAGTGGGCGGCCTTCCAGATCCTTGTGTTGCCAATCACAGACACAGGCTAAGGTCGTAAAAGGAGTGAGGAAGAAGCACCCTCTTCCTTAACTGACTGACAGGATGTGAAACATTGCTTCCTTTACTTTAATTCTTTTGGGCAGAATTAATCGCTCAGCCTCACCCCAAAAGATGCCTGTTTGCTGCAGTGGGACATGATGGGACATGTGTGGTTATCGCTGTCTCTGGGGCAACCCTGTTTTCCCCGCACTCAGCCCACTTCAGGTGGATCTGGGGAGCTCAGATTATCACCTCTTCAATGTCCTGTAGCTGTGTTTCTCCTTAAAATATCTAGCCCTCTCTGCTCAGCCTGTAGCTGATCTTTAATCTATCTTTAATCTATAGATCTATAGATCTTTAATCTATCTCCTTCTAGAAACCAGAGAATCTTCAATCTATGGTGATGGTGACCCTCTTTGTTATTCTCTTGCCTACACAGGCAAGAAGAGTTACTTAAAGAACTCCAGTTTGCCGTATTCTGCACAACTACCCAGTTCATAATGGTTCATTTTCTTGCCCATTTAGGAGAGCTGCTTTTTTTTTTCAGACTACCCTTCCCTTCCCTTTTGCCTGTCCTAATAGATGAAGTCTGCCTGACTTCCGAGATACAAAGAGAAAAGCCTGTGTGGTATAAGACACTGAACCAGGCAACCTTTCCTGCCTATCAGTGTTTTGGAGGTAAGAGTAAGTAGCCTCTTAGTCAGTTAAAATTTCAAAGAGAATAGCAAAACATTCCAGCACATCACTGTTCCTGAAACACACAGAATCCACCTGCTCTCTTAAATCTTATATTATCTTTAAAAAAAAAAGTAAGGTTGTCATGGGAGTACCAAATCCTGCCTATCGGTGGTTTGTTGACATTGTCATGTTCAGGGACTGCTCCCTCGTCTAGTCTCAGGAACAGGGGATACCCACCAAGCAGTTATCGAGCTAGGAGAAAGAGTTTGGACCCTGTGGTAGAGAGAGTAGGTTTATGTCTTTTCTCTGATCTTACCCACTACTCAGTTCTGGGCAGAAGAGCTCTCCATACCTCAGATTCTGGTCTGTAAGGGGGACATTCTAAGAATGACCTAATAGTGCGTTCATAATAATTTTTAAGAATCATATAAGATATCTTCCACACTAGTATGTTATGGTATATCCATTTTACCAAGGTGTTTGAGACCAAGTGATATCTTGGTAGAAATAATGAATTAAGCTGGCTACATGATATGAATGAGTACAGTTATAATTACTTACATAAAATATGTAATACTAGCTTGATGATTATTACCTCTGTATGGAGTCAAGATTGTTGCTTCTATCAGCAGTAAATAAGCTCAAGAATGATCGAAAAGACATATTCTCTTGCTATTGAAGATTTGATTTTGAGGGACGATTGTTTGAATAAATATAGCTTAAATGACAATTAACCAATATTCAAAGAATTTTGTTCTTCTTAGACTGTAATTAATTATCACACTGAAATTTAGCCATCTTCTAATCCTATTTCAATGTTCATTAGGCTGAGATTTCTACCTCAACTTTGCTTTCCTTTCTTGACCTGTAGCTGCTGTATTATTAAAGTGGAATTTCTGCTAATTAGTCGCAGTATTGGGGAGCTGGTGAAGACCTCAGGCATCATCCGATCCAATTAGATTCTAACTGTACAAAGTTCTGCATGAGAAAATCAGACTGCACGAAGTCATCTAAGAATAACTCAAAGACTGTTATTCTTAATTTATATTTTATAGAAGTTTAAGTATATTATTTTCAGAGAAGGATGTAATTAAGAATTCATTGATTATACAAATAAAGCAATTCTCCTGTCTATACATGCTCATTATCCTAAAAGTTTACAAAATACAGTATCAAAGAGTATATATGCCTTTTATAAACATACAGTTCTTTGGAAAATAAACTGGGCTAAAGTCAGACAAATAGGAACAAGAATAAGCAAAGTTTATTTCCTTCATTCTCTATGACACCTTTTGGGCCTGAAACTTGCTTTCCTTCCAGTGAAGAGTCAGAACTTTCCTGATGCAGAGGTTCTCTCTTTGGGAGCAGTAAGAGATCTAGTAAGCTAAATTAGATACTAGTGTCACACACTTCCAGGATATTGCTCCATATGGAATAAACTACTTTTGGACATAGTGACTTTTAAGGACTGGGAGTATCCAGAATGACCAAGAGGAGTGTGGGTTTAACATCATTCTTTAGGAGTTTGAGCCTGATGATTTAAGCACTGCTAAATTGAACTTCTTTGTTGTTCTTGAACTCCCTCTTCCCTACCTTATTGCCTGGCCCACTGCCACTGTCACCTTCAGTCTTTCTCCATATTGTCCTCAGAGAATCGACATGACTTTTTCATAAGACTCTCACTTTCATAAGATGGATTCTTCATAATTATCCATCATCCTTGCTGTGTGGATTGAACTACAGGTGGGTTTCCAAAGCCAGGAGGCCAATCACATTCCTTCTATGGGATTATACCAGCTAGAATAGGAGGTTGAAATCAGTTTTTTTCTCTTGGATATTTTTAAGGCTTAATTCAGAAACTAAAATAATATAGAAGCAGCTACCTACAATGAGAGCAAAAACACTGATGCTGTGCTAAGAATGTATTGCTTGTGAATAGCTCTTAAAATTTCCAAAATGAGCAAAGATTAGACCTACAGGAAAGTTGAAATGTTACTGTTCCATCAAAATGGGATGCTTCCAGTCAACCACATCAGGCTGACTAAGCAAAAGTTGTGAATAAAATCTTCAGGAAGGCATGATCACGTAGCAAGTGTTGGGTCTGTGAAGCCCGCAGCATATGAGGATTTTGTGCAACTAATACATGTTCAAACTGAGTAAATCATAAGAAGCACAGAACAGAACTCTTCCAACCAATGGTGATCAATCTCAAGTTTGTTTTGGCAGAAAATAGGGACTTGCCTGAGCCAGAAAGAGAGCATCACAGTTGTTTGTGCCCCCAGACCATCTTGAAAGGTATGGTCTAGCAGGTAGCAGAACCATGTGAGAAAATGCCAGGTTGGGTGACTTGTGGCCTCACTGCTTGCCATCAAGGTCAGCAGTTAATTTGTGTAATTTGTGTGAACTCTTAATTTGGAAAGATTAATCAACTCACATATCCACTCCAGACTTCAGGGATGTTACTCATTTTGTCCATGTCTCACCCTAAAAGGTAGCCTCCAATCTGCCTGGTCAATAACTGTGTGAACCTCCATACATTTGAAACTCCATGCTGGCATGTTGGAGTTGATTGAAAGGAAACAGATGAGTCTCCGGATTCTGAATTTTTATAATGAGATTCAAGCTCTCATCTTATACACTCTCAAGACTTACATCTCAACAAATGGACTTTCAGTAGAAATCATAATCATTCCTGTTAAGACATCTGATTTATGATTTTTTCTATACAAAATATGATAAAAAGGTACAGAATGAAAAAGAAAGCCCTGTCTCAAGTAACTATCATAAGCAAGTTAAGATAATTAGCTCAGTGTGAAGTTTCAGCAAGGTTACTTCAAAAAGGTGAACTATACCCATGTAATATAAACAAGAATTTCTATGTAGAAGCAATTGGGAATTATTTCAGGTTGGGAAGGCAGAATGCAGAGAAACCTGTGTGCAGTGGCTGTGTCTGTATCTAGTTGATGATTGTATGTCTCGTATATTCTTCAACACGTTTCTACGAACAGGCATCAGTCATCTAGGGGCACTCAACCACAGGAGGACATTCTAAATCCTGTGTCTCATTCACTTCCCAATGCAGTCAGTCACCAGGTCTCACTCACAGCGTGAATTTCCCAACCATTCCAGGAACCCTTTCTTTCCTCTCACATCTGCTTTCCAATGAAACTGTTCAATTTTTAGATACTGCATGCTTTGTTAAAGACTCCCATCAACATTGGCTGAGTGGGTGAGAGATGAAATGAGGCAGTGGCTTCCAATATAAACAACTCTGTGGTAGAAATTAAGACTGCTGAGCTCTGCTTTTTACCTTGAAACAAACTACAAGGCCTTGAATTTAGCCTCTTCAAGATTGGTTTTTCTCCTCTGAAAAACAAAAGGTGAAAAAAATTATATGTGTGCAATAAAAAGTCTTAGAAAATCATTACTACTCCCTGTAGTTTATTTTCTCATTTTTTAAATTAAAAAAAAAAAAATAATTCCCACCTTTAACCCTTTTGTCTTTCTTCCCTTCCTCTTAACCTCAGAAATCTCACTTCCTCCATTAAGAACCACTGGTTTTTACCTTATTGACTCAGTCATTCATTACGTAAACCTCCAGTCTTTGCCTTTGTCAATTTGACTTGTTTGACAGTCCCTCTGACTACTTCCATGTTGCTGTGATTGACATTTTGTGTTTCCCTTTGGATTTCTCTGTGACCATAACACATCTTGATTCAATCCTCTGCCCATGTGCATGTTGCGCCCATGTCCTAGCTATTGTAAACAATGCCAATCAACATTCAGAGCATATGACTTTTTGAGTTATGGTTTCATGTTTTTGGGATAGATGCCCATGAGAAGGACTGCTGGATCATTTGGTATATTCATTTTTAGATTTTTATGGTAAATATAGATCACTTTCTGAAATGGATGTGCCAATTAATATTTCCACCATCAATGTAATAGGGTTTTCTATCTCTACGTCCTCTCCAACACTTATTGTTGGGGATATTTTTAATACTTGCCATTCCCAGATATTAATGTAGATGACATCTTATTGTGCTTTGATCTGCCTATCCCATTGGCTTCCTATGGTGATACTCTGTTAAGATCTGTTACAAGAGTTGGTTGTGTTTTTTATTGTTACACTGAAGTTTTTCATACATATCGGATACTAACCCCTTATCAGTCGTATAATCTGAATATATTCTCCCTTTCAATAGAATGGCTTTTTAATCTATATTTTGTTTCACTGGTACTATCTTTAATTAATCACAATCTTATTTTATTACTGCTATCTTTCTATTTATGATCAGATTATTTAATTGTTTTCTTGTCTTTCTTCTATGACTGGAGATAGCGGACCTTCAAAATATCTCTAGCTATTGAGCAACTCGTGACTGTCAAATCCTTAAAGGCACATCTCATGCACCATCCAAGTTAGTTCACTTGTATCTAGCACCCAGTAGATTCTTCACATATATTTCATGATTAAAGGAATGAACATTAGCCATTTAGAATTGCAGATATAATGACTAAGAACTAATCATGACAGGAAAATTAAAATCATTTAAGTGTAGATAAACATTCTTTTCCAAGTATTGCTATTAAATAATTATCTGAATCATGTTCATGTATATTGCACAGAAATATTCTAGAAAGTTCTGTAATGTGAGTGACTACAATTTGATTTTAATTTACAATATGTTATATTATGCTAATTCGAAACAATACTGAACAGTTTATCAGGTAATGACATTTGGAATCTACCCAGTATACAGAATACATAAAGCACTATAGTTCATGGACTCTTTACATTCTGAAAGAAATATCAAGTCTCTATATCTATAGATAGATAGATAGATAGATAGATAGATAGATAGATAGATAGATAGATAGATAGATAGATAGATAGATAGATAGATAGATAGATAGATAGATAGATAGATAGATAGATATTCATATAGTAAATGAAAACATTTATTGCTATTATTAATCTTATTGTTATTTAATTATGTTCATTGGATTATCATTGAACCCATTTTATGAATCTAAAGTAAGACAGGGCATATGTTCAGAAAGTTTTGTCAGTGGAGCTAAGTGTAAACCAACTATTTCTCAAAATAGTTTTGGGATTGACTTTGTCTTTATTCATCAGTCAAATCCTTTATCACTGAACTCTAGTGATAAAGTGTTATTGTGTAGGTCATTCTACCATTCACAACACACTCAGGACCATTTTTTGTTCTCATTCTGTATACCATTTTTTGACAGCTAGGCAATGTAGAGATTTCTTGAAGGTCTCTCATTGAATCATAAAAATTTAATTCTATAGAAGAAGGAAGATGAATGATCCTAACTTAATAGAAGTTGAATGCAGTTTCATGCTTTCTTGGTTCAGCATGCTTGTTTGAAACTTTTCCAAGGGAATCTCAGAGTAACTTTATACTTCCTAAAACTGTTGTTTCCAACTGAGGGTTTTTGTTTATTTACACTGTGTGCTCATCTTAACAAGGAAGTTGTATTAGGTAAGACCAGATTAAGCAACACATCTCATACAAATGTACATATATACATATACATATATGCACATAAAACTCAAAAAAAATTATAAGAAAACAGTTTGTCTCATGGAAAGAAAATCCAGAGATAGAAAAATGGGGCAGCCGTAGCATCTCCATGAAGCTATTAGAAATGCACATTCCCTCAAACTTTTCCTTACCACATCTCTAGAAGTATTGTTCTCTTGGTCCAACATTGAACTGAGTCATCACACTCACTGCAGAAACAGGATGATGGTAAAAAGAAAAGACAAAAAAACCATTCAGATTTTTTAAAATGGTTTCTTAAATTCACAAAATATTTTACTTATAACTTATTTTCCAGAACTTTGTTTTCCTTTTCTTTTGATTCATAATGATTTATTAAAGCAACAAAGAAGAAATGCATCATTTTTAAATTAAGCAAGTTAGAGTTTCACTAAATATTGTATAAATATTGTGCCTTATACATTGCCAATGATTTGTAATAAAATATAACTTTGAAAACTTCTGAAGGTGGAAAGAGTATATTACAATATTTTAATGCATTGGCCAAAAGATTGATTACTAAAAAATGAAATAACCTGAAAATGTTGCCATGTTTTATTCTTCTCATGCTTCTCATGTGTGCTTTTTACTTTCAGTCCCATAAATTAGAATGGTATATTTTTTGTTGCTCAATTCATCATATATGGGTTATCATAAGTAAATAGGACTATTTAATCCCCTTCTTTAAAAAAGATAAAATGCTGTCCCTGTACTTATAATTTATTTTGAAAGGAAATGAGCTCATTTTAAATTCATTCTTTTGAAACTATAGTAATTTTTCCCCAAAAAAACTCTCTTAAAATTTTTATTCTCTCTTATATAGTACTGTTATATCCATATGAAAATGTTCTTTTAATGGAAATATTCTGTGTCTTCTATGGGCATTAAATATCTATATAGCCTTTTTATTGGTCTAGATTATTAGGTTGATGCTATTAAATTATTATAGACTATAAATCTTTTGTATTATTCTGTTTTATCAAAAGCATTTGTAAATTGTCCATGTCAGAAAACAATAGAAGTACTACATTGGTATTCTTTCCATATCTATTTGCTTCCTTAAATATTATTGATAGTAAAGTCATATCAAGATATCAGTATTAAGTCAGATAGCAGTGCTTATCTTAAAAGGATACTGTAAATATTACTATGACAGTTGCAACATTATCAGAAACATTTTTGCTTATAAAAAGCTCATTGTAAAATTAAATATATAGTATCTCTGATCCTTGTAAAAAGTCACAATTTCATAGTTTCATTAGAGTGACTACAAATTCATATTTTATTTTAAAATCTCAATTTAATGCTCACTTCTATCCATAATGCTGTTCAAGACCTTCTCCTTAATAAAAGTAATCACCCAGGGGGGTAAACACATTTTGATATTTATATACATCAGTACTGATTTTGATGGAACAGAGAAGGATGCTAATCAGTTCTCACTTCAACCAGCATGAGACAACTACGGATAAATGCAATACTGAGTTAGCATCATATCCACAGGTTGAAGAGCAGAGTCTAGTAAGCTGCTCTTGCTGTAGATGCCAGTCACAAGTATCAGATGTCCAGACTACTCACACTCCTGTTCAACTTGGCCACAGAGTCAGGGACATCCACACTCCACTTCTTTGGGTTTGATAACTTAGTAAAACAATCACGGGACTCAGAAATACTTTACTTATTATGACCAGTATATTGTAAAGGATACAACTCAGGAACGACCAAATGGAAGCCATACCTAATCACAGTATGGAAGCAGGGGCAAGCAGCTTCCAGAATTTCTGTTCTGTACCTCAATTTATTCACTAACCCAGAAACATGTAGAACTTCATGATGTAAAGGTTATTATGGAGGAAGTCACAATTGATTAAATCATCGACAGTGTATGATTGGCTCAATCTTCAACCTTTCACTTTCCTTGAAAACAGGAGTAGAAAAAAAGCTCCACCCCTCTAATCTTTCCTTGCAATTTATCCCCATCCTAAAGTTATCTAAGACCATCCAGCTACCAACCATATTGTTAGCACACAAAGGACCATCCTCTCCACCAAAGTTAAAGAACTTCACGTGCTGTGAACCAGAAACTCAGACAAAGGAAGAACAGTTATTTATTAGATCACAAAACATGAATAATTTTTATATTGAAACATAAGTATGCAAACACAGGTATTGCCTAATGAATTACTATATTCCTAGAAATCATCATTAATGACGATGATTATTAACTTATTATTAATGATGATGATTATTATTAATGATGATTTCTAGGTGATTTTGTTGTGCAAGTTACAGAGGGTAAATTGCAGAAGCCTTGATGGTAGAATCTCTTTACTGCACAACTAAGCTGTGTGGGATATCCTATAGGGACAATATTGGGTACGTGGTCTCTCATTGACCAAAACTGTTGATAGTTTCACATAATGAAAAAAACAGAAAGCTTCTATTTAGTGCTAAGCGCACACAAAATTATTAACCACTGTAAACTTCTGTGAAATTCAATCAAGTGTTGCATAGCCTCCTGAAAACAGAAAGTTCTCTACACACACGTTTACCCAAATTATGCTTTTACACTCCAGAAAATCAGCAGTTAAAATAAAAAGATTTAAAACTATCACATTATACTTTTTCCTCTCAAGAATAATGGCCTTTCAAGTTTGGTTAAGAGTTCATTGTCTTTAAGAAATGGTTTCATTGCAGAGAAAAAATTTTGTAGGAGATAGTTGACCATTGTTTAATATTGATGAGATCACATAATTCATATACTTTATTATTGATAGTATGAGTGCCTTCAATATTCTTAGGAAACATTTCAATTTATAGGTGACATACTAGATATAGGATATACATATATGCATATATATACTTAAGTATACATATATATACATATTTAGGATGTATATCCTATTAATATTAAAAAGGTAATATTAAAATGATATCCAAATTCACCACAGCTCCTATATTTTCCATAGACAATTATATATTGTATTTAAAAATAACTTACAGTTTTTAACACTCTTTATTGCAGTATCTTATTTTTCAAATGCATTACCAGGGTACATGTGCTTTCCCCTCTCTTCCTACCTTTAACCGTACTTGAAAACCTTAGATGTTATTTATAAATCACACAAGAAAACTCTGAGATATGAAAGGAAAAAGGTAGAGCCCAAAATGCCCCTTTGGGGCTGAAGAAAAACATAGCAGTGATTTCCCCAGATTTTCTTCTTTGTGTTTTATTTCTCTCACACTTGGAGATAAGGAAGCTGGCAACTTGGAAACATCAGTGGGCAGACAGTAAAAGTCACAACAAAAGTCTGAGCTCTTCAGTCAGAAGGCCCAGAGAGGCAGCCAAGCAGGCCAGAAAATATTTAGACAGTATTAATCTAATTTACTAAATGCCACCAAACAGAAATAGAGCTCCACCCTAGCACAGATCAGCCAGGGCCAAGTAGAGAGCCAACAGAGAACAGAAGAGCTGCAAAATATTGGAGTAAAGCTGATCCAACTGAGAGGACACATAGACCAAGTGACAATTCCTGCTGGAAATTCCAAAATCCCTCTTTTGACAGTGAGTATATGACTAATTGTCATTAGCAAGAAAATTAGCAAGAATATAGAAGAACCAAATAATGCCATCAACCTCTGGTCAACAAGAAACATACAGAATCAGGAAATAATCGCAAACATTGATGAATAACTGAAACAACACCAATAGCGCATCATACAAGAGAAAATTGAAAACTGAACTTCATTAAAATTAAAACTGGTATTCTACAAAAGACCCTATTGAAAGGATTAATAAGCGTGGTAGACTGGATGAAAATATCTGCAAACTACATGTCTCATAAGGAACTCATCTGTCACACTTTCAAAAACTCAATGGTAAAAAAAAGTAACAATTCAATTAGAATATATAAAAAAGATGAAGAAATATATCATCGAATGGCACATAAACTAACAAAAACATGTTCTACCCCACTAGCCATTAGAGAAGTGTAAATTGAGATCACTACCAACTGCTAAAATTGTTAAATGAAGAAATAATGACATTACCAGATGTTGGCAAGAAGGCAAAGAAACTGGATTTCTCATATACTGGTGGTGAAAATGCAAAAACATACAGCCACGTTGGAAAACAATCTGGTAGTTTCTTTAAAAATCAAGAATATACTTATGACATATCAGAAATTCTACCCTTCAATATTCAGTGACTACTTAATATCCATACAAAAACATCATTGTTCATAACAGTTGTATCTGCATAAAGCAAAACTGGAAATAAGCAAAAATTCCTATAATAAGTAGTAAACAAACGATGTTCTATCCACATTGTGGAATATTACTAAGCAGAAAGGAATGCATTGATATGCACAAAAGTTAAAATAGATTTCAAGGAGACTGTGTGAGTGGAAAAACAGTGCCATCTCTAAAGGTCACTTACTTTATAACTCAATTTGTATAACCCTCTTGAAATGATCAAATTATGAACATGGGAAACAGATAAGTGTTGCCCAACATCACTGATGGTGAGAATGAGGTGCTGGGTTTTTCTCTGAAGGAATGATACGCAGGGGAAGTATTTGTGGTGCTGGAACAGTTTCATCTCTTACTCAGGTGGTTACATAAATCTCTTCAAGTGTTAAAATCATGACAATATTACACATTTTTAATCTTTTAAATATTTATTTATTATTTTAAAAAATTTTATTTTGTAATTATCATGCAATATTGATCATGTTTACATGGTTGTATTATACGCCTTATTCCCCACCCGCCCAAATTTTAATTTTTTTAATTAATTTAATTTTTTTTGATTGTGTGTGTGTATATATATGTGTGTGTGAGTGTGTATTACATTATTGTTTACCCTGGGGTTTTCCCATTTCCTTAACATCTGTTAACCATCTTATTCTTTTGTGCCCTCTACCTCCTCCATTTTCTTCCCCCTCCTCCTCTATCACTCAGTTCTGTTGTTTGTATCTAATATTTCTTATTCATTTGTTTGTTTTTCCCTATATCCTTCATATAAGTGAGACCATTCTGTATTTCTCTTTTTCTTTCTGGCTTATTTCTGCTAATATGAGTCCTTCTAAATCCATCCATGTTATTGTAAATGACATATGCTTGTCCTCCTTGATTGATGTGTAGTATTCCATCGTGTACATGTACCACATTTTTTTCAGCCATTCATCATATGCCCGTGTCCATTTTCTGGTTTTGATGTCTTCCTATAGTTACCAAGATGTAGTCAGAAAACTTGGGAAACTAAGTAAAGACTCAGTGGGAACATTCTGTATATTTTTACAACTTAAGATGAAATTATAATTTTTTTAAAGAACATATTTTAAAGGAAAGAAAATATCCCCACCCTGCAATGCGTTCTTTAAAAAAACAGATTATCTCTTTTTTTTTTCAAGATTCTTATGCCAAGTTTATAAATGAACAGCTTATCTCTTTCTAATAACTGACTAAACCAAATTATATATGCAGGAAGGTTACTGTTTATTTATTGCTTCCTTTAATTAATAACAGTAAAGAATGCTAGAAGTTTTATATTTGTTATACATAATAACTAATTTGCAACTGCTAATTTGTCTCAAAGAATCAAGGACACCAAAATCATCATTTAATCAAAAAAAAAAAATCTCCTTTGACACACTAGCTACTAACTTATTGACCTCAAGAGCAGACACTTCTGGAACTGCCAACCAGGAAACAACATGTGACAAATTTTCTACTTTTATCTATTGAAATAGGAATTAATGAATATAAATATGTCCTAATTTGATATCTTAACAGCTTCCATATTACATACTTTAGAACTCTATGCCTGAATAACTGGATCATTGATTATTTCTGCACCATAAATGAAGCCCTCCAATTTATTATTTATTTAGATATGAAAATTACAATAAACAGGGGTTTCCAGATGCCTTTCATCTTCTTATTTCAAATTATCTCCTTTCATAAATCTTTTTTCTTAGAAAGATTTGTTTGTTAATATGTGTAGTGATGAGTATTAACTATACTTAGAGTGGTAGACATTTCACAATATAAACAAATGTGCCTTGTTATGTTGTACACCTGAAGCTAATGTAAGGTTATATGCCAATTATAGCTCAATTTTCAAAACTAAAGAAAAAAGACTCATTCATTCAACTGGTAGACCACCTTTGTTCAATTCCTCACAGCAGCACAGCCAAATATGTCGCACATTCTGCTTTCATAATTTACTGGCAAAGTTAAAGTGCATATAGGGGTATTTTAAAGGAGTGTACAGGAATTCTTAATGGCATTCTACTTTTTTAAGTAAATGTAGGTAAGTCTTAGAAAATTTCTTCTGAAAAGTAAAAATGCATATTTACAACCCCTTATCTGCAATGCTGAAATCCTCTGAAAAGTGATTTTATGTAACTCCATTGGTGAGAAAACTGGACCAAAGCAATGTAATAGCTCCACCTTTGCTGCAGAACTGTGAACATACTGTGTTCTGAAAGTAACATCATACACTATATTTGGTATAGTCCCTGCCCAGTATAAAAATTCCTGATTCATGAGATATCTTGGGCAAAGGTGGGGTTATTACACCTTTGTAAATATGCATTTTTACTTTTCAGATATCTTATATTTGGGATGAGGGATTATGACCCTTTCCTTAAAAATCATGGGATGTATATTTAGGTTATACTGAAAATAAGAACTATGATCTGGAGTATGTCCCATGAGCACAGATATTTCATACCATGAAATTTGAGAGGAGACTCATTTAAACACCAAGCTGAACCCTGTTTTATTAACAAAGAAATTGGGAGGTTGAACAACTTCCCCATTGTGATCCAGCTCTGAACAGAACCCAAATGCAGGCAGTTCTGACTTCAGAAGTCATGCCACAAAGATTGTATTTCTGAACTCTTACCCTGAAAGTCATCAAAGTCATAGCAGAGACTGAATTCTTGAGCTGAAAGGAGGATTTTGTAAAAGTTCATACCCTTAGGTAAAGCCCTAGACACCAAGATTGGCAATCAGGCTAATGCTCCCCAATTATGAAATAGTGGGTTTCTTTATAGCAGAAAAATAGCAGTACCAAGGGATTAAAATTATGGGGGTAATCTCTAATTTCAGGCATTTCTCTACTATGAAATTTACTGGTGAAAATATGAACTTGCATGCTGAACTGCCAGGCAGCTTTGGAGTGTCCTTCAAATAAGTGTTTAGGATTCCAGGACCCAGTTTAGGGGTGTCTGAGAGAGAGAGAGAGAGAGAGAGAGAGAGAGAGAGAGAGAGAGAGCGCACTTACCCATGTTAAGAACCCTGATGCTAACAATGGTGTCTGAGAAGTCAACCCAGTTATAACACCATCTACGAGGAGAGCGTATATGATTCCAGGATATAAAATTCAGTCACTGAAGACAGTCCTTCACTTGATATGCCCATCACTTGATAGCCCAGGTTATCCTTATCTTCTGTGCTTCTAACCAAATAGCTGCAGATCGGGGATTTCCAAGATTGCCTCCTTAGAACTCAAGTGCCAGCTGCAAGTCCATGTTTTTACCTGTTCTTCTGACAAATTGGTTATGTACATCAGATTGCCAGGACCCCATCCTTACATTCTATTAATGTATTATTTAGTAAACCACGTATTATGAACACTTAATTTCAATCCACATAGACCTCTTCACCCTTTTTATCATTCTCTGTCTCATAATAATTTTTTCAATCTTTTTTATGAGCATTAGTGTATTTCCAGTGTTTTCTAGAAATGACACTGCCTGATCTAAAATAATCTCATCTTAATAAGAATTTCCTCATTACTTTCCAAAATGGTGTGGACAAATGTAGAATCCCACTAATTAAATTATCTCCAGTTATTGGTAATGTTGACTCAAGCAACATTTTTTCCTGTGATTTTGTGGTGTGTGTTACAATTTTTGGAGAAAAATATGAAGAATATTTGAAATAGAGATTTTACTTATACCCTCCTCAAATTTAATCACAGCACTTACTTGTCACAACTGTTCTTTGCATAATTTAAAAAAATTATGTTTGATTTGGCTTTCTTTGTTTAAAGAAAGTATTTTCTAGTTCAACATTATGAAGATTTTTAATCAGGATTAATGTTAAATTTTATTTAATATTTGATATTTATCAAATTGTTTCATTAAGCGCTTCTGTACCAAGAGTAGATAAATTCTTTGCTGTTTAAGTGTACAGTAGAATGATTTTTTAGTTATTGTTCTAGAAAGTATATCTGGAGAATTGTACTTGATATAAATACATGAATTTTTAAAGCCATAATCTGAATGATGAGTTCATTATGCTGGAAGAGGATTCCTTAAAGATTTATAACTTTTTCTTTTGCACCAAAATGCTGAGATTATCTACTTGACAAATTCAGAGAATTGACATTTTTAGAACATTATCCTTAAGATCATTTGTAAAGAAATACTTTTCAGATATTTAATTAAATACAGAAGCTGTGTTTAAAAGGCTTAGGACTCCTTATGAGATTTTTAATCAGTGTATGTTCTTATTAGGGGCACAGCAATCGCTGGCATCGTGTTTGGAATCGTATTCATCATGGGGGTCATTGCTGGAATTGCCATATGCATCTGCATGTGCATGAAGAACAACCGTGGAACCCGAGTGGGTGTTATAAGGACCACACACATCAACGCCATCTCCTCTTATCCTGGTAAGTAAAACAGCTTACCCCTGAAGGAGTTAGTTTTATTACATCCCAGCCCTTGTAGGGAGGAAGCATTAAAGACTCTCACTGAAATAATTGTCACGATATTTCTACATCAGTGTTGTTGGAAGCTCTAGATTTGAATGGATTACTCAGAAGGAAGAGCCAAGTAATAAAATTCATCTTGTATTTTAATTAATTAAAATCAATCAATTAATTAATTTTACATTGTTATCTACCCCAGGGTTCTTCCATCACCTTGTCACCTGTGCTCTGTTGTCTTAATCTTTTGTGCCTTTCCCCCCCACTCTCTTTCCCCTTCCCCCTCATGCTCTGCGCTTTGTACTATTGAACATTAGCTTTACATTTTTCTTGTGCAATTGCTTGTTTCCCCTTTCTCCCTCATATTAGTGAGACCATCCCACATTTCTGTTTTTCTTTCTGGTTTATTTCTACGAGCATGATTCCTTCTAGCTCCATCCATATTGCCGTGAATGACATACATAAATTTGTTGTTTTTGATTGATGTATAATATTCCAGTGTGTACATATACCACAGCTTTCTGATCCATTCATCTATTTGGGGGCATTTGGGTTTGCATTTTAAGATGTTTTATTGTCTATGGTTATCTCATTGACGTCAATCAGCCAAAGTTCAGAGAAATAGACAATTCATGCCCCTTAAGTCTATCAGTCAATAAGTTCTGAAAAATTATTATAGAGAAAGTGTAAGCTACTGTGTGTAGAAAATGATGTCTAATTTGATAGGAATGTATGTCTTTCATAAAGTATTGAATAAATTTTTACATGACTACCTTATGAAAGGAAATGTTCATAACTTAGTATTGAAATCCTTAACAGATCTTAAAGGTAATATATAATAAGTTGACAAGTTTTCTTTGGGAATCTTTTAGAAGTTCCCCATATATACTGAACACGTGACTCTATAAATAAAATCTGCATTTTTGCATTGGATGATTTCAGCAGTACCTTCTCTTTCCTGAATTCAGATTTATTTGACTCCACTGCCCAACAAACCTCTCCACTTGAATATCTAATAGATATCTCAAATTTGACATGTCTAAAGGTATGCATCTGAACCTCTCCCCAAATCCTCCTCCAGTAACAGTCTTTACAATCTCAGTAGATGACATCTTTTCCAGAGGCTTAGGCCAGCCAAAATCCTTGGAGTCATCATTAACTCTTCACTTTCTTTGAAACCTACATACAGTTTTATTTGAAAATTTTCCCAACACCATTTTCAAAATATATACAGTATCTGAACCTCTCACAGTACCCACCATTGGAAGCCCTAACTAGCTCTTACCTTCATTCCTGTGATCACATTTTAACTGTTTTCCCTACATATATCCTTGGCTGTCCATGATCCAGTCTCAACATGATAACCAAAATCAACCTTCTAAAGTAAATCCCATGTCATACCCTTCCTCTGCTCAAAAGAGTCCAGCGAATTGCCATTTCCCCCAGATGAATGAAAATTAGTGGTTCCTTATACCATCCAAAGTAAAAATGAATTTTCTAAACTAGCTCCTCTTGTTTTATTTCTCTGACATCCTGTCTTTTTGCACTCCTCCTTGCCACTCCGGCTCCAGTGACATTTTCCGTTTGCTGTTTTGTGATCACACAGGGCACATCCCCATCTTAGGCCACTACCTAAGCACTAACTCCCTCATTTAATTCAAATCTTTGATCGAAGATCCTGTTGTTAATGAAATCCACCCTGAAAAATCTATTTAAAGTTATGCAGGACACCAGTTCTCCTCTGAGGTGAGAAGAGCACTATTCCTGAGTGCTCTTAATCCTGTAATATGATGCCATGTGGTTTATCTAAGTATTAACTTATTGCTTATTATATACCCACTCTTTCCAGAATATTATCACCATGAGGCAGAGAAGACTGTTTAGTTCATTCAATCCTCATTTCAAACACATAAAATCAACCCCACTGTGGGCATTCAGAAAACATGGCCACATGAATGAAGATATGAATTCACTTTAAGATCTGAGTCAGCTATGTATCAATAGCTAAATTTACCTTATTTACACCTGTAACTCTACAGGTGACTCACTATACAAAAATTTCTGAGTTTCTAATATTCTTAACATCCTGAGGCTATCATTGTTGAGTTCTTGTAAAGATGTTGACTAAGGCTTGAGAGGGAAGAAAAGGGGGGATTTATTTTTGCTCTTAACATTCCCCATTTTACTTGGCCAACACATAACCCAAGAGAACAGAGGGGCGCCAATAGGAGTCATTAATTGAGGAGAATGCTGTACAGATAACCCATCAGGTACATTTGTGTTCAATCAAAAAATTAAAGATAAAAGTTAATTTTTAAAATACTTATTTTCATAAAAGATTTCAAGGTGCAAATATAAAAGAAAATCATAATAGAAGATCCAAAACATCACTAATATAAGTGAAGGCTTGGTTTTCTGGGGTTTGAGATTTTCTATTTAAATGCAAAGAAACATGGATTTAAATTTTCATAGTGGTATCATTCATACTGGCAGATCACAGTGTTTTGTATTTTCTGTAAATGCATTGTTCTGGGAACTGAATAATGCAAGAAACATAATGGACCTTATGGTAGAAGTATTTTTGCTGCAAAAAGACAGGTCTTTGCAAACATAATGTGCTTGATTACTTCTCATTTCCTTTTCAAAGTCACTAATTAAGCTTTTACTTAAAGGATCAGGAAACAACAGAGTAGTATTGAATGCTTTCAAAATCTTTCATCTGTGGAAATATAAAATGTTCCTACCCACATTAATTAACCCTGTGATAATTGAGCTAACAACTCAATTTATTGTATAGAACTACAGCCTGGAGGCCACATAAAAAAGAAAAAAATAATTTAGCCAAGGTTATCTGATCCCTGAGAGAAAGCCTGGAGAGCACCCCGCAGAGAACATTATTACTCTGCACTGGGGAGCAAATGACTGCTAAAAGTTAATCTGCCACACCTGACCTTTGTTGGACAGTGACCTACCAGACAGACTTCGAGTCCAACCATATTGGGAAGAATAAATGATGTCCTGTTTAATTCCAATTATTTTAAAAATAATTTGAAAAACCATGAATGTAAACTAAGAATTTCTGATCAAATCTTACATTGCTTACTATTTCCAGAATACCAATGTCAACAGCATGTCCATCGTAAGCCAACTAAAATGAAAATCGATTTGAAAAACACACACGGAAGTAAATTACACTGAAAAACAGTAACTAAAGACTTGGCAATATTATAAAATACAAATTTCAGCAAAAAGAAAGTAAGACGTTTCCTGTTGTCAAGAAAATTAAGATTGGAGATGATAGGGGGTGCTCCTCCCCCACCCCTACCCCACCCCCCGCCCCAGGTATCATTGTCTTTTATTCAAGATTGCAGATTTCAAAGAAGGTATGCTAAAATGTGAGAATGGCCTTAATTAAAATTTGCTTTCAGAAAGATACAAGGGGGAGGAAGAAGTGAAACAGGTTTTTTTCTTTGTAATATAATAATTCAGGAGCTGTTCCTGGAAGGCGGGAAAACAGAAAGAAGATATAAAGAGGTTTGAAACAAAGAGGGGGAAAAAACAGAAAAGATGGGAGTGGAGATTGAGATTCAGGTTTGGTTTCAGCCATTTTGTAAGATGGAGATGTGAACCATGTGAGCTTGGCCATGTGGCCAAGGCCTGGGGCCTGCAGCCTTTGGCTGACAAGGGCTAGCCGCATGTGTGCTAAAGGCAGTTAAGAAATTTGCAGATTTGAACTCCATGTTGGAGTTTGTTTTTGCTGAGTTTTACCTATGTTTGGAAGAGGCCTTGCAAAAGTTAGGCCTGAAAAGAAAGTGAACTTTGCTGGGTCCGGTACCATGAGGTTTCTTCTACTACCTGGAGGAAGACGACAAGGAGAAGACAGCATGGAGTAGCTGAAGCACACCAAAGGAGCGCACCAAGAGAAGATGTTGCCAAACACGCAGAGATGAACTCTGTCTGATTTTGGTGAGATGATCAGGACTGGGACACTGAGGATTTTTAGGCAATCTGGGAAAGGACTTTGGACAATGTTGAGAAAGGTTTTGGACAATGTTGAAATAATCAGAGTTTTACTTACATGTTTCTTTTGCAGTAATTAGGAAATCACTTTGTTAGAAATAAATTAGTCTGCACTGATATTCTTGCTTTGACTTAATATTTTGATTGAGAAGGCTGAGGATGGTGGAAAGAACCCACGAGTTTAAAAGAGGGTAAAATAAGGCAAACAAGTTTAAAGTGTAAAGTGTAGTTTTTAAGTTTTTTTCTGCTGCAGTTTTTGGAGCTGGGAGCTGAGAAGCAGCTGAGAAGCAGATCATATCAATAGGTGGTGAGTGAAAATGCTAATTAACTGTTTGTAGCCTGCTTCCTAAGGAGAGAAGCAGGCATACGTGTATCTAGTTCAAGTTAAAGGTAAATGCTATTGAACTGCTAGTAGCCTGCTTTGTAGAAAGAAGCAGGCAGATGTGTTTAAGTTTAAGGCAAAAAGTTTTTTTCTCTTTTCACCCTGTTTCAGAGGGACATAATTGAGTTGCCTAATGGGCTAGACAGACAAAAAGGTATGTGGGGGAAAGAGAGACAAAGAGAGAGAGACAGAGAGAGGAAAGATTCTTGTAAGCAAAATAGTACCAGAGTAAAAAATGTAAAAAGGGAGTTTTCAAGTTGGAAATAATTGTTTAAAGTGTTGTAAGGAAAATATAGTAGAATCATCAATTGCTATTAACTATAGAAGCACGGTTGATTAAGTAAGGGACTATTCATGTGCCCTCATTGTCTACACAAAGATTGGTTGTTAGTTTCAAAAAAAGTAATTGCTCAGTAGAGAAATGAGACTAATGCTGAACATGCAATTAAGACTAAGGTCACCAAAGGAGGACTGAAGGACATCTTGCATGGTTGGGTATCACTCTGAGGATGACACAACTTGGTGTGTGTGCTGTTCCGCCCGAAAGTTCAGAGCCTAAATCTTAGCATAAAGAAATATCTGAAAAACCCAACCGAGAAACTTTCTCTAAAATGACTTTCAGTCTTTAAACTCTCTTGGAAATATTTAAGAAATCAAATTTTCCTTTGTATCACATCAGTCACAAATGATGGCAGCCTTGTTTAGTATATGCAATGACCATGAGAAAAGGATGGTATATTCATCAGAGGTTTGATGATGTGAAGTTGATCTCTTCTGAGAGTGCCTATTTTTGAGTTAAGTAAGAAGCAAGTTTCATGCTGAGAGTGGAGTGAAGAGGTGTTTTTAGTTAAGGAGAAGGAAGAAACCATGAAGCAGTAATCTAAGAGAATGAAGGGATTGGTGAATGCCTAAAGAAATGTTACTTTCCTGCAATGCCAAGGACACCAACCCTTAAGTGTGAGATTGGTTGATATGATTGTGCTTCTTTATTTAGCCACATTATGCTCCTAGATGCATATCTGAAGTAGCCAAAATGTGAGATTTAAATCAGGATTGGCATTTTGTCAGACATTATGATAGGAAAAGATAATTGATGAAAGATACACAGAAGTAATTTTAGTGATGGACCATAAATATAAACTGAATAAAGACAAGAAAGAGGAGACATCATATTAAATTATTTTTTAATGCTATCAGCAAATCAGAAAATTCAGATGAGGTTCAAAATGAAATCAGGTGAAAAGAGAAAAATACTTTTTGACTTAACTAGAAACACACCTATACCTGCTTCTCCCTAGGAAGCTCAAAATAGTTCATTAGCATTTACACAATTCACCTACTATTGGTATGCAACAATCAGCTACCAGCTTCTCTCAGCTTTCTTCCCCTCTTTCAGACCTAAAAAGAAAAACTTAGAAACAGTTTAAACTTTACACTAGTTTGCCTCAATTTACCCTCTTCTAAACTCTCATGGGTTCTTTCCACCATCCCCACCTTCTCAACCAAAATCCCAAGCCAAAGCAAGACTCTCAGTGGGCAGACTAATTTATTTCTAAACAAAGTGATTTCTTAATTACTGCAAAAGAAACATGTAAGTAAAACTCCAATTATTTCAACATTGTCCAAAACCTTTCTCAACATTGTCCAAAGTCCTTTCCCAGATTGTCTAAAAATCCTCAGTCTCTCAGTCCTGATCATCTCACCAGCATCAGTCAGTCAGAGTTTATCTCCAGATGCTCGAAGACATCTTCCTTTGACGTGCTCCTTTGGTGCGCTCCTTTGGCATCCTCCAGCTTCTCCATGCTGTCTTCTCCGTGTCATCCTCCTCCAGGTAGTAGAAGAAACTTCATGGTACCAGACCCAGCAAATTTCACTTTCTTTTCAGGCCTAACTTTTGCATGGCCTATTCCAGACACAAATCAAACTCAGCAAAACGAACTTCAACATGGATTTCAAATCACCAAACTCCTTAGCTTCCTTTAACACACATGCTGCTAGCCTGGGTCAGCCAAAGGCTGCAGGCCCCAGGCCTTGACCACATGGCCAAGCTTACATGGTTCACATTTTCATCCTATAAAATGACAGAAACCAAACCTGAATCTGAATCTGAATTCCCATCGAATCCCTTTTCTTTGTTTCCAACTTCTTATATCTACTGTTTTCCCACCTTCCAGGAACAGCTACTGAATTATCCCATTACCAAGAAAAGAAACCTGTTTTACATCTTCCTTTCTCTTGTATCTTTCTGAAAGGAAATTCTAATTAAGGCCACTCTCACATTTTAGCATATCTTCCTTAAAATCTGCAATCTTAAATAAGAGACAATGACACCTAAGGGGGGGGGGGTACCCCCTATCAAAAATGTATTGAAATGGGTTTTCCAGAAATATAAGGTATAGTGTTGTGATGCAACCATCCTTTTTGTGATGCCATTGTAGTGCAAGCACCCCAAATCTGGGTAGGTTCTTTATTGGTTCTAGTAGTCAAAGAAGAATGTTGGAGCCCTTGGTGGATATTACAGGCTTTAATGCTCTCAGAACCAAGTATACAGGCACACTAGGTAAGGAGGCTGTACCAATTGTATGACAAGTAGGCAGGCTAGGCAGCAGGAACAGGGTGGCTGGGAGGCAGGTGAACCCCCCAACACCCCCCCAAGAATCTACATGCTGTTTTTCTAGACTCTGTGCTCCCTCATACTTTCTAGTTGTGTTCCCCATCTCCCAGGCCCAGATAAGCCTACTAACACATGTGTACACCCACTAGGCCAGGCATGTATAATCATGGGGGGGGGTGTATAAGCCACAGGTGCTGGTCATAGAGGTTAGTGGTGGAAAAAGCCTGACCATTTACCCTGCAAGTACGTGTTTATAGTACGATAATATTCCTGTTATTGGTCACATAAAATATTTTGAAGGCAAACATTCCAATGAACTGAGAGTTGGGATTTCATGTGTTTAAATGGATAATTTAAGTGGCACAAACTTTACTAGACACTTCATGAAACAAATAGTCATGTTTCTTGCCAAATGGGCAAAGACAGAAGCCCGTTTATTTATTTGTTTTATTTTTTTGAGACTAGGTCTCACTATTTTTGCCCATGGAACCACAGACTCACGTTGACCAGGGTACCATGGACTCAAGCCATCCCCAGCCTCAGCTTCCCAGGTAGCTGAGATTACAGGCACATGCCACCACACCCAGCTATATATTTTTTTTTTGAATGAGGTGTCACTATGTTGCCCTGAGTGGGACTCGAACCAAGATCCCTGGTCCTTGTTGCAGCTTCCTAGGCTGCTGCTTAGAGGCATGCGCCACCGTGCCCAGCCCTAGAAGCCTGTTTAGATAGAGAATAAAAAACAAGTGAAAGAGAGACAGTATCTGCTAGGCTAGAGCCACTTAGTCAATACTTTCTGCCTGACAAGGAAGGACCATGGAAATGAGTGGAGTCAGACTTGGCCTTAAGAGACTGACTAACTAGGTATTTGGTATTGTAGGCACTCCAAAGTGATCCAATTCTGTTTGCTAACATGGAACCACCAGCAGGAGAAACTCCATCTTGGGACTCGGGTTTTATTTCAATATAGGGATGATGAAACCACCAGAATGATAATAGAATTCAAGCTGAAGAACAAGATTTTGAGTCTGGATGTACCACCTCCCATAAGTGAGAATTTACAGCAGAGAAGACTATAGATTTTAGCAAGGAGGAGTGGAAAGTAGTGTTAGCTCATGGTATATGCTACAGAAGAGCTCAGTTCTTTAAAGAGGAAAAATATTTGAAGAATGGGCATGAGAATTTTGGCAAATACCCAGTGTACTCTCTGGCAATCAGGGATAGAGAATATTTTAAAATAATGTTGTATATTTTTATCACATCATGCATTTTCCTTTTATGTTCATTTGAGTAATGTTGTCCTAAGTGTGTGAAAGCATGAAATTACCTGAATGAATTTCTTAACATCTGTGTAATATTGTAGATATCCTAAAATGACACTAAAGAGAAATAGCATATTTGCCCTACTTAACTCAGAAAATTAGATTATTGGTTATAAAATAATTTCAAAGGCACTGTATCCCCAGCTATATCCATTATCTCTTAAGATTAATTTGAACTTTATGAAAGAACATAACCACTCAGACTTAATCAGGAATTCCAAAATCAATAACATGAAAAGTTTACTTCCTAGTGAAACTTGATTATCGGCAAGAAAAATAAAAGATAACACATTCTGCATTTATACAAATATCATCTATAATCATTATATAATTATCATTCTATCAATTATCATTAAAAATGCCATCTATTAGCTAGTACAAAAGTAGTCTGTTTATTTCATGATAGTCCTCAAATGACCACTTTTCAGCATTATATTGTCCCTTTATCAAGATTCAAAAGCGTTATGAATGAAAGAAAACTGGTTCAGAGCTTTGATTTTTATGTTCAACATACAGCTGTATAAAGCCATAGGGACTGTCTCTGATATGTCCCCCAGCAGGTTTCGTGCAGATGGCAGAGAAAACCTGTGTTACCAAAGCTTAAGCACACACACCCAGGCTTTGTGACAGAGAATAATGTAGAGTAGATCTGTACAATCAATCAGTCTGTGTGTTTTCCACTAGTGAGAGGCAGAGGACATGTCAACATCAAACAACATAGAACCCCAAACTCACAAAAAACAGTTCAGCAGGGATTCAGCTGTCTCTTCCATTTTGCATGGAGATGTAGTGTTTCATTGCTTGGCTTGAATAAATATTATTATAAATCTCTTTGCCTCCATTCTCCTGGATCAAATGAAACCAAAGAGTAGGTGTGATACAGAGGAAATGGGTTACTTAGACTCCATAGATTTTATTTCATTTTGTTGTAGAAAAGAACGCTTGGAGTTGTCAGTTTCCAAGAGTCTGTAGAGATATTTCTCTGCCATCCTTGTGTTAAAAACCTGGGGTTTCTCCTGGCAGTCTTGCAATTAGGCAACGTTCACACTATGAAGTGTGTTGATTTCCAACTGGAATCATGATTGAGATAGTGATTCTACAGGTAAATTTTCAGAGATGTTCAGATGCTGTTCAAATGATTTGGTTCTTGAAGACCTGGAGCACTCAGGCAGTCCTCCCTTCCAACCTGGAAATGAGATTCAATTCACTACAGAATAGACATGCATGCCTAGGTGCAATAAAGTACATTAAATGATTCTAAGATACACTGATGTATGATTGAGCTAAGAAATAATTAGAAAAAATTTCAAGTCAGATTTAGGAAGTTAAGTCTCTCTCCCCCTTACGCCTTGAATGTTCTCCTTTCCTCTGTCGTATTCCTGTAATGACCTCAGGACTCTGCCGGTTATGGCAGCATATACTGGATGCCCAATATCTCAACACTTCCTTCCACTCTCCACCCCTTTCTCTATTTACCCAGTCATCATCTAAGCACTAGGTCGGCCAAGGCTTTTATGATGTTTGTTCCCACTATCACAAGTTCCCCATAATCACTCAAATAGATGCTTAACTGCTTCACTTCACGTCATCTTGTCTTCCATACACTCAATCCATCCTGCCAAGAGGCAACTTCCAACATCATATTCATTCATATTCAAAATATCTCCAATACGGCACTTGACTCACATTACACATCACGTATCTCTATGTGATATTCAAAACACTCCATGATCAGGATACAGCCAGTTTTCTCAAGGTCTTGTTTCCATTTCCTTTCTCCATGGAGTCGTCTGTTTCTGTGCTTTACTCAAACTTGAATTACCCCCAATCCTTTGTCTGTCCTGTTAGCATCATATTTCCAAAATTCTTTCCCTCCACCAGTTCTAAATATGTTGGCTGATGGCATCACATTATACAGCACTCACTTGTTCACACATGTCAGCATCTGATGAAATCAAGATACTTGCAGGCAAAAATCTGTCCCCTTTCAAAGTGCCAGTGACTGAAGCTGCAGACACGCACACACTTGCCTCATGCCTGATGTCATCTTCTTTTTCTTTTTCAGTAGCACCTCCACCCTATAGTTACGACCAGGAGATGGAATACTGCGCAGATTTACCTCCTCCCTACTCTCCAACCCCACAGGCTTCAGCCCAGCGATCTCCACCTCCTCCTTACCCTGGAAATTCAAGGAAATAATCCTTCTTCAAGAGCAGTATATGTGCAAACAAAAGATCCTGCCCAGAATAAAATTCCTCAAGCCAGACAGAGACACCAAAGGATTGCTCTAAGGAATGCTTGCTTGGAAGTCGAGTGGAACATCTAAGCTAAGAGATTGGGGGTTCTATTCTACTCAGACCTCACGCCCTCTGGAGTATGATGCTTGTTTTTTAATGGGATCCCATTTGAAGAAATGTTTTGATCCAGATAAGCACATTTAAGAAAGAGTAATGAGATCAACACAAAATCTCAGAATGATATTGCCTACTAAAAAGATGAAGGAAAGTGCAATATTGATCCTAAGAGAAGATTTATGTACAAGAGAATAGTGTAGACTCATAAACAGCTATATTCTATGTCACTTTCAAATTCAGAACTGGAACTGTTCTTTCATTCATGGGTAAATACAGATAAATACCTGAGAATCCATTGTGTGCCTTAGACTGTTTTTGAAGCACTGGTTGCAGAAAGAGAGCTTTGTTTTTTATGCAAGGAAAAGCAATTGGATCTTGCTTTTTGACATTACCTTGTCAAACAGTATCTAGAGGAGACATGTCCTAGAAGGAGTAGCTAATTCAATGTAGATGATCCCCCAAAGTTTTGCTCAGGTTTTAGATTGACACAAGATATATTATTATACTTCCAACAAGGGAGACAATAGTAAGAGGTGATTTATCTATTTAATTTGAGAGGTAAATAGATGTTTCTTGCCAGCTTCTGGAAAGCAAGAACTCTTCGATAGTAGTTGCTGTTACCTAAAAATATTTGACTTGATTATATTCGAGGTTAGTTCAAATGTCAGGGGAAGTAGAAGGAAGTGCCATAAACAAAAATACTCAAATGCTTCACTTCACATTAAAAGATGAGAAACCAGATATTCCCAGGGTGCTTTATAACAGGGAATAAAGACTTGAACTTGAGCATGATGATATAGCAACTTACAAAAAGAAGGGGAAATGGAGTTCAGATTCCCTTCCAAGGAATTTCCCTTCACATGTTGTTTAAACAAATTTGTCTCCATTCTGTAATATTTTTGATTATCTATTCCCTGGAAAAAGCTGTGCAGTTCATGATATGTTTAAAATCGTGACATCAAACTGCCTTTGCCAAAATCCAGATTTTATGAAGTGCCTAACTTTTGGTGTAAGAGCTTTCAATATAAATTTTCAAGTGCCATATTTTGCTACAAGCAATCTGAACATTTATATTTTAATGTGCTTTCTGTTAGGTATTTAAAATTGTAGATGAGCAAATAGTGGGACTCAATAATCAAATATTTTGTCACTTGATAATTGAAATTCAAATATTTAATCAAGTATCATCAGGATACTTCCATGAAATTCCAATATAATGCTTAAAGTTTTGATGGATAAAATAAACACAAAAAAATATATTGTTATAAATTATATTCCCTTGTCTCAGGAAACTAAGCAGTCAATAAAAGTCACATATTTTACTTTCAAGCACAGAGATCAAACTAAAATATAGTCTAAAGCCAGTGAGCTCGAAAAACTAAATTGTTTTGACTGACTTGCTTGAGTTAGGGAGCATCAGTGATTTTCTTACTCATGAAAACACAGTGTTCATCAGTTGCCGCCTATTCTAGTGACTGACGTTAGCACCACTCTTAACAGTGTATATACGTTATCTCTCTTCTGCAAGTGTGACCAGACCCGTTGGCACTGCAACTCTGGTGACCTAAAGTGCCAGGGTCTCTTATTTCCAGAATGTGGGTTGCAAATGAATCATAAATTCTGTCAGAAACAAAATGGAGAGGAAAACTGAAAGAAAAAAGTGGGCAAAAGGAAAATTGAATTCTCATCATCTTCACTATAGGTAAATATTTACTGTATATCTTTTATGTTCTGCAAACAGTATCTGCCTCAGAGCCATTTCACTTCACACCATCTCTCTGAGTTACTTTATTATCAGAGCCCTTCAGGCACATCACAAACCCACAGGCTGACAATAGATGAATCTTTTCCCCCCTTTGTATTTAGTGCCACAATAGCATAAGTGCATACATCATCAGTATAGATTTTTGGAGTTCATTGATTATTGTCATAGATGATTCATTTTGGGGGGAAATGGTATATGGTGTGGAAGCTTTGAATTATGGTTATTTAAAAACTAATGTATTTGCTGTGGCCAAAGTGTTTACAATAAGTAATAAAATGGAAGAATCCATTATAAGAAGAGTTCTATTTTAATTGTCATGTGTCCATTTTGTTTCACCCTCCACTGCTGCTGGGGTTAGCTTGTTCTTCTGTACAAGAAATGCAGGACTGGAGCCAAATGCACTTGACTTTTAATGCCACCTCCTGCCATGAGGCAGGGTCATTTCATCTCTATGAAATTCAGCTCTCTGCTCTGGAAAATGCAGATATCATCTACTTTCTCAGATTTTGTGAACAGTCAATAAATACATGTACCAAATTCTAAGTGTAGTGCCCAACACAAAAACAATGCCCTATAAATATTAGTCAAGAATCAATTAACAAAGAATGCCAGAAAGATAGTTGTCACTAGAACCTTCATATCCAACACCATGAGCTACATCATACAATTATTTAAATAAATTCAAATTAACTAGTTCAATTCTTCAAAAATTCAACTCTTCACTTTCATTGATTATCATTTTTAATTGAAATGGTATTGACCACATGACATTACATAAGTTTCTGGTGTGCATCATTGAAAATCAACATGTGCATAGACCATATTAAGTTCTGTTAAGCTTCCAATTCTATGCTTTCCTTACCACTGACTCCTTCATTTCAATGTACCCTACTCTCTTCCCCTTCTCTTGTGTTAACCACCAGTGATCCCAAACTCTCAGTTCTTGTTTTATTTGCATTATCTGTTTTCTCTATATAGACTACATATAAGTTTGACTTTCACTATGCATAATTATATCTAGAGAGATTCCCCTAGATGCTGCTGCGAATGTCAGGATTTTATCTTTTTCTAGCTGTATAATATTCCATTGTGGGTATAGACCACATCATTTTTATCCATTTGTCAGTTAATAGAAATAATACCCTTGTTTCCAGCTCTAGGCTATTGTCAATAGAACTCGTTTGCAGACCAATTAAAAGCAGTACTCACCACTCATCTACTCAGCTCCCAACTTCTTTTTTCTAGCCAAATCCTTTTTTCCAGCTTTTGGCAGTAGGTGAGGGAGGGTTCAATATAAATTGGAGTATATATCAAACCTATCACATAGTAGAGTTCTCAGTGCTATTGTTTAATCTCTAACTTAATGAAACTGACCTAATACCAGAAAACCAAGTTCATGGGGTCACATTGTTCATCACCATGGATGTTTCTAAAGACTCCCAGATCCCCAGTGCCAACGCTGGTACTTTAATTTTCTGACTATAGGCCTGCACCACAAGGGGGAAGACTGAGTATGGTAAGTTCAGTCCCAGAAGTTGTCCCAGAAGAATCTCAGGGACTTGTTTGACTGTAGTCAAATTGCTCTTATTTAACTGCAAGGGGTATACTAGAACCGGCCACATTCACAGGCCATGCTCCCTCCCAGGGTGTGGACTGCATCCTTAAGAACACTGAGGGGAGACATGTCCATGTTTCTGCAGACTTCGTGGTGAACTGAAGGCATCTCCTTCTGGCGGGAAGGGAAGAGAGCACATTCCACATAGCTCAGGACAAGTCTTAACGTGGTTTCAGTTCTAACCTTTGCTTCAGCTTCATTCCAAGGTATTTAATTTCCACTAAGAATTCCAAGACAAGTTACCAGATGAGTCAAGTTCAGTGCCTCAAGCTCCCCCTGTCAAGTTGCACCTAATCTATTCCTGAATATCTTCCCTGAAAATGGAAGGCAAGTCCAAAGGAATGTTGGGAACTGCAGAGACATGTGCTGGGAATGTTTGCTTTCTCTGGCTGCATTAAGAAATCACAAATTTGATGATTTTATAACACGGATGTATTAGAAGAAATCATATTAGCAGAAACAAGCCATAAAGAAAAAGACAGAAACCAAATGGTTTCACTAATATATGGGATATAGTGAAAAAATAAAAGACTTGAGGAAAAGTCAAAACAAGCTAAGCACCAAACTGAAGTGCACAACTTTGAGCAGGACGGAAAGGGGGTGGGGTGGAATGGAGCGGAGAGTGGGAGGGGTAAACCCCTGGGATTACAATGTTGTGAAATTTATATATAAATTAAAAAATAAAATTAATAAAATTAAAAAGAAATCATGAGTTTGAAAAAAGTTTTCAGAGTTAATGCCTTGGATTCCTATATATGCACTGCTTCCCTTCTAACCCAGCTTTTGAGTGCCACATCTTGGAGTGCAGAGGAGGCGGGGGAGTCATTTTCTGCCCAATTTCGGAAGTAGGTGCTAATGTCTCTTAATGATTACTAAGAAATATCATATTGAGTCCATGGTCTGAAGGATAGGTAATTTAATCTTTTTTGACTAAAATCCAAAGAGAACCAATTGCTGCGAATTTTTTTTTTTTTTGGCTTTTGTATCTTACTAGTGTCTCTAATTAATTTAATGAATGCTTGAGTACCACACATCTTGTGTATCACCACCTTTTTATTGAATAGGGAAAACTTGAAAGTTATGCAGATGGGTGAAGTAGTTGGAAGTTACATTCCCCTGGGTCTCACCTGAGCATACAACACAAATCACTTCCTGACCTGAGTAGGCTTCTTGTTTCTCTGCAGCTCCCACCTTCCTTTTCAGAGGGAGCTAAAGGCTTACTCTCTGAGGAGAGTTCTGATGGTGAGTCCATCATAGCTATTTGAGTCCCATCTTTCATGAACCTCCTTTGCATCTATTTATACCTTTTTCACAGTTTTGTAAGTATCTGTCTCTGTGAGATGATAAACTCCTTAGAACGATGAATGTTTCTTGGTCATTTGTATTCCCCAGAGTTTAGCAATATATTTGTATGGTGTTCAGAAGATGAAGTAAATTATTTAAATGAAGTCAGTTTTATATATATATGTATATTTATATATAAAATAAAACATTAAAGCATAGCAAAATAAGAATCAGAAGGGTTTCTAGTGAGTTGCATATTCAGTAGTTTCATAAGGCAGAAGATGGGTCAGAGAACTAGACAAAAGGCAACAGTTTGGTCATTAATTTCATTTTCAGTACAGTCATTAATTGATAATGTCTATCAATTCAAACAGGTTGTGTCATTAAGTGTAGTATTCACACGTCTGTTCTAGAAAATGAACACACTCATCTTGACAGACTTATTTAATGAGAACAAGACAACATGCCATTTTGGGGATGCACTTTTATAATTCTTCAAATTAAAACTGATCTCGTATTTTTTTACATAAAACTACAAAATACTAGGGAAAAATAGTCTCACAAATTAATTTCCATAAAATGGGTTTTAATTTAGTCTTTGGATACAGTGTCCAAAGGGTTGACAAAGGCATTTTTATTAAAATTAGAGGTCATAGCTTTCACCATATCATTTCTTCCAGATATATTAAAATAACTCCTGGATATTCTGAAAAGAAAAAAAGACTAGACTGGCTAGTATAGTCTGACTGGAAGCAGGCAACAAAATGACTGCCAGCTTTCCTGTTATTGTTATTTAGTGAATATAGAAAGCAATAGTGCATTTATATATTAGATTCTAAAAAGCAGTGATAATATTGCAAAAAGGTTGTGTCTTGATGGAGTTCTCCCTAGAAACACATTATCTTAAATCACAATAACAATAGTTTTAGTGGGTGTCTCATACGCCAGACACTATTCTAAACACTTTACATTTATATTCATTTTAATCTTCTGGATTTGTATAGGTATTGCCATGATTCCCATCTTGCAGATTTAGAAACTCTTTATGTAACATTTCAGAGTCCTAAAAAGGTGTCTTTTAGCCAGAATAGACTGTCAATGCCTCAAAGAAATATCCTATTTTCCCCTACTTCCTTCTTGTTTTAAGAGCTACTTGTAGCAAAGAAAAAGGTATCAGATGTTCTTACTTGTATGTGGGATATAGAGAAACAAAAAAATGGGCAAGAAAAAGTTAAAAGTAGTAAACTGATAACAGAACCAAAGCAGACAGCAAGGGTGGGGTCGGGAGGGAAGGCAAAATCAGGGGAGGAATGGGTAAGAGGTATCGTGTCAACAGTTCATAGATGGATAATATGGTGCTAGGAGCAGTTTAGAGTAGAAACAATGTAAGAAAATATATAGATACTCAATAAACACTTTAAGATTCAAAAGCTGCTTGTGGCAATCTTGGAGCCTTCACAGAAGCTTTCCCTGGTTTGAGTTCCAAGTGGTTTATTATCCTTGTTGGGATAATCAATTTGTGTCCTTCTGTTGGGACATATCACTTAGCCTCCATCAGTTTTAATATTCATGGACACCGTGAGTGAAATCAGCATTTGGTTCTTGTAGACGCCATCGCCTCATTATCTCCCAGGTCATGACTTAACCTGAACAGAAATTACTCTGAATATTCTAAATTTCTTTTTACCCAAGAAGAAGAAATGAGTCAATGTTTAGGGAATGAAGAAGACACCTACACAACTATGTAAACCTTTAACTAATTTTGGAGGAACAGTCATAGAAGTTGATAATCTAATTAAGGTTAGATAAGCAAGTATCTGCTTTATATGACTCTCAATATTCCTATGAAATTGGTTTTTGGTTATATATAAACAGCTTTATTAGAAGCTCAAGATCTCTCCCAATTTTTGAAAGAAGACCACATCTAAGAAAGAAACTATCAAACTGGATAATAATAGGTTAGAGTGGTTTGATGGAAATTTTAAAATGAGAAAATGGCAAAAACAATCTTCCATATAATTCTGCATAAACAGAGTTCAATAGTAACCAAGAAATAAAAGCCTTTGCCCACCAAAAAACTTATACACATGAATGTCAAAATTAAAATATTTATGAAGTCTGTTTCTTTAGTCACATTACAGTAGAATAAATTCTATGTCTCCATCTTGAACCTCACTTGCACCTACTATAGGACTTCTGTATTCTGCGAAGTATAATACTATAAACATATTTGGGAGACCCCTAAGAGTATTTAGAGCAATTTTATGGCTTCTTGTTTACCATTGTGCATGTTCCAATTTCTCTCCACGTTGCTGGTTAGATGTATTCCAACCACCCTATCACTTGAAGTCACTTGGCACTGCCATGCTGCTGAAAACAATGCTGACTTGTGACTCGGTTTGCCAGTTTTGTTACTGCAGAAGTTTCTGTATCATCGCCCATTCTGCCATGGCAGGACTGTCCTGCAGATCACCAAGGTGTTGCATCTGCCTTTGGCTATTGCTGAAAGCTATTGGCTCCAATACCAAGAACTAGGACGCATGCCCCAGAGACCTGAGTCACAAAAGGGTAATCTTCAATATGCTGGAGACTTCTCTTTCCATTCTTCAGCAACCCAAGAAAAGGGAGCATCCTGATGGAAATAGGAAAATGCCTCTTCCTTTTATTGAAGATATTAGGGTCCTGTTCCCAGTATCTCAGGGAACATGCTTATGGGAAGAATCCTCTAGACTCAACACTGTAAGGCACCATTGGAATATTGTAATGTAACACTCTTATGTGAGAAGAAGCCACAGAGGAACTAGGAGAATTGTTCTAAGTCACTAGTGATGAGTTACAGTATTGGTGGCAGCCCTTGGAAAATTAAGTCATTTGTTCAGATGGTTTTAGCCATGTAAACTCAGGCCCTTTGCACATACCAATTATTTTTCTCATTTTTCAGGTCTCAGCTTAAGTACCAATCCATAAGAAAAAGGTTCCTCAGAGCAGATTTCCAGCTACCCTTTGTCCAGTATTTCGCCTCACTATTTCCTGAGTGCTACCTACTGGAAGATGTAATTAAATATTACTTTTCTTATTTTGATGCTCCTCCTTTCTTTACTATACTGTAAGTCTCTGAAAGCAGGGTCATTTCCTTTTACTCACAACTGTATACCCTGCACCAGCAAAATGTCCAGGGCAGTAAAGCACTCAATTAAAGTATGTATATGTTAAAGTCATTGTTGACTATGTTTTACAGAACTACAAATGCTGTAATAAGAGAAAACAGTGTTAAGGACAAAGTTCTTCATTTAAAAGGGATCATCTCATGACCTGCAAGGCCTATCAGTGGATGCCTGACCTCATTGAGAAATCTCCTCACTGACAATGACTGGGGGAAAGGATCCCCAAAGCCAGAGGTCAGAGAAATGAGGGGCAGAGATAGCAGAATGGCAAGGAGATGATACTGGAGCCAGCAACTAGAAGACACCAATAGACCCCAAATGAACATGGACTGGCTGAATACAGAACTAAGGACTGCATACCATCAAGCACAATGTGCCATGGCCCTGGAACATAGTCCCTCATCCAACAAATGGACACAGCCACAGATAAAGAGACCAAAGGACCAATGAACCCAACATAAACCAAAAGAGAACAATGAGAGTGAAACTGAGTGAACACAAGTAGGTGGGGGATGGAGGAGGGAAGGTGTACCAGTGGCCATTTACCTTACTTACCTATGTAAGAATTTTTAAGAATTTAGAAATAAAATTTAAAAATTCACAAAAAATAAAAAAAAATAAATGAAAAGAATCTTCTCAAAGAATGTTCTCCCACTACTTTTATTCCTTTTCACTACCACATTTCCTAATGGGTATGATTCACAGAGCGTGTTGGAACCACCACCATCACCACCCAAGGCTGGTGGTCTTTAGAACAGTATAGTGGCGTTTCTGTTGATGCAATGTCAAGGGAGATGCTACTCAATTGAATGCTTCACAAACTATAGTTCAGTGAAAGAAAGATCTGTCCTGTCCCAAATCCCACTTTGGACAGCACTTCCCAAGACTGTACTTCCTCCAGTATCTCAGCATCTACCCCAAAGATAAAATTCAATATTACATGAAGTGTCATTAACTTTGAAATTCTTCAAATAAGTAATGACTCAAACACTGGCTATTAACAGTCAATTGCTGGGCTGACTGTGTTGGTCTTAAGAGTGTTGATAAGTGTTTCATCTCCATTCTCTTCTTTTTTAACTTCAAAGACTTTGAAATAGGCTATTTCAAGTAGTGTTTTTGACTTCTTACCCTGTAGTTTTGATTTCACAGATATGTTTCACCCAAGTAATGGCCACATGTCATGGTCTCCCAGGATTGAATACAAATATCCATGGTTCAAGTCAGGATATATTTTTACCTGACAGCAACCGGTATTCTATTTAAGGTGAAGCTGTAGCTTTATCGTTGATGAAGAGGCAAGTGGTAACTGGAGGATGCACATGCTGTTGAAGTATGAATAATTGATATTGGACATCAGTCTTTTTTATGGCTCCGGTTGTTAGGAGAGAAATTCAATCCAGCAACATTGTTTTCATGTCACCAGCCTCGGAGTGTGTGGTTGAAAATGAAAACATTGCTTTTTTCACATGCTTTGAGCTTGGATTTAAGTTTAGATTGAACTTATAACTGTAAGTGTTAAAGTGAAGGCATTGCAGGTCAAATTTCTACTTATAGTAATAAGAGTAAAAAGGAAATGATTATAGTAGGGTCGTTTGGCTGGGTATGGTGGCACGTGCCTATAAACAACAGCTTATGGAGTTGTGGTAGGGCATGAGAATCATGGTTCCAATCCCAACCAGGGAAACATAGCAGGACCTAGTTCCAAAAAATAGCTGGGCATGGTGGCACATGCCTGTAATCCCAGGTACCTGGGAAGCTGAGGCTGGGGATTGCTTGAGTCTATGGTACCCTGGGCAACATGGGCCTGAGGTTTCATGGGCAAAAATAGCGAGACCTAGTCTAAAAATAATATCAGAGGTCATTTGACAATAAAATCATCAGTCCTTTTTAAAAAGATAAGGTTGTCAGGGTCCACAAGAAGGAAGAATAACTTCTTTTTCGCAAGTGTTCTAAAGCAGTAAGTCTAGCACATCCACAGACACTTCCTTTTGAATCACCTTCATTCACACATTCAGATATTTATTCAATCAAGACTTACTGAGAACCCATTGTGTCAGGCTCTCAATGTGAATTAATTGCAATGATGAAAACGGACCTGCTCTCCTGGAATCAGAGATTACAGCCATCTCTATGCAATATGCTCTTCCCCACACCCCCAAAAAAGCTCCCTACAAAGTTAATAGATTAAGTTCAAGAGTAGGAAGAAGTTTGAAGATGCATCAGTCTGAGATGCATCCTTAGAGATCATTGAACTTGAACCTGTTCTCTCAAAGATGTAAATGCTGAAACTTGAGAGAGCCAGAGTGATTCAGCTGAGTGTACGGAGGGAACGGGTCTGGTGTGCATGTTGATGCTGATCAAATAAATGGACAGAACCCTACTGGCCTAAATACAGCATTATATGTGCTTTAGTTAATGTCAGGCTCATGTCACCCACAGATTATTTCTTAAGAACATTTGTTTACTAAGCCTGAGATTTTCTTTTTTGTTTTAATATGACCAACATTGTTTCTATTGTTTCATGTTGGTTACATGTCTATGCTTTGCCTACTTAACCAATTGTCCATTGGATGATTGATTGATCAGTTTTAAATAAATCAGTGATTTTATAGTTTAAGTGGTCTTTTACAGAAATCTGTTCTAGAAGCTAATTAAAAAAGACTAAACATTCAGATATTTCATATTCTGAAAAAGGTAAAACTATAAAGAGAGTAAAAGAAACGGTTAACAGCAGTTTAGGGGAAGGAGAAATGAAAAGCAGAAGAGGATTTCTAGGCAGTAGAATTAGTCTGCATGATACTATAAAAAGGAGACATGTTCATATGCATTTACCAAACCGATAGAATGCACACTAGTAAGAGTGAATCCTCATGTTAACTAGGGGGTAATGTAGTAACCAGAAGGTTCGGGATTTTGATGGTGAGA